>JAKSZT010054458.1:32537209-32689791 GCA_026826555.1 Tolypeutes matacus
GATAGATAGATAGATAGATAGATAGATAGATAGATAGATAGATAGATAGAATGAAAAGGCAAATATGGCAGAATATTGAAATTTGTGGATCTTGGTATTTAGAGGGATAGAGGTATGTTGAAGTTCTTTGCATGGAGTTTGTAGTTGTTTGTTTGTTTGTTTGTTTTTTGACTTGTCTATAGTTTGAAAGTATTTCAAAATAAAAAATTAAAAAAAAAAAAAAAAAAAGAATAGGGAAGGAATGGTTTTGAGCCATCACAAATGGCATATGTCCTGGCTATGACTTAGCAATCATTCTTACTTCATGAACTATAGGGGAAAGAGAGCTAAAACTATGTTTCCCAGATTTCCTTGTAGCCAAGGTTCTGGATGCAAATTGCAAATTGCATCCAAATGCTAATTAGATGCATTTATGTGACTTTTGGAATGGGGCTACGTGATATAAGTCATTTTCTTGCTGCTCTTCTAACTGGAAAATTAGGCCACCTAGATGTTAGATTTGAAAAGGTTGTGGCAGTTAGACTTAATATTCTGATGTCTAGTCATCTGCTTTATAGCTAAAAGCAGTCAACACAATTTCAGGGACCATAGTCCATGTACCTGGGTCTAGTTTTCAATGCCAAGTGTATCCCTGAACTCATCAGTCCATTAACAGCCACATAACTTCTGCACCTCCAGTCTTTCTAATAATTTTGTAAGCATTTAATTTCCTGCATTAAAACCTTTTTTACTTGAAGTGTCTCTTTTCTACCCTAAACTCTGGTTGACACAGTATGTTCAAAGGCAAGGAGATATGATTTTTAAAAAAACACCTGTGGTCAGGGAATGACTAGGTACTACTAGTTGTGCAAAGAGCCCAAGATGGATAGTGGTAGAAAATACATATGGAAGAGTACATTTCACAAAGATTGTGAAGGACTTTTTAGCTTTGTTTCCCCCAGATATTTGGCATCTAATAGATTGAATGTTTGTTGTGCTGGATTGTATTTAAAGAGTTTGGCCATCGACTTATAGGTAGTGGAGGTGGGTGAAGAATTACTGAAAACTTTTATGAACGAGAGTAACATTAATACAATTTGTGCTTTTCATTTGTAATTTTCTGTGGACTATATGGAGGAAGAGTTAGATGTGGCTCAGGATAGATAAGCTGTCAAAGATTAGTCTGCATTTTATGGGGCTATTGAAAAAGCAGTTTATAAACTTGGTCACATTTTATACAAATTTGATTATGTGATCTTAAAGTATAGTTTAAATATTAAGTGTCACACTTTATTGATAATCTGATAAAATTTTAAAATATTCATCAAGATCACATAATTTTAAAACTATCAGACAAAGGAATTATAAACTGTGTTAACATTATTGCCACATGGTGGCATCAATTTGGCTAGGAAACAGAAATGCCTTACGTCAGTATCATGTAATTTATAAGCCTCAGAAAGTTTATGGGCAATTTTGGGATATTGGGCTGTATTTTAGCATATACCACAACTCTTTAATGACCTCCAGATGATACTGTTAAAGGATATTACTGCTGTTGCTGGAAATGCATCCCTAAATCAGTAACTTTGGAATGCAAGTTAAATGTGAGGCAATGCCAAGAAGAAGGTCAAGCACTACATGGCATACTTTGCTAATTCATTTAGAAAAGTAAACTTTAAAATATTAGAGATAAAGAAGAGAAAATGAAAAGAAGTTTTCAAACAAAAATGTGCTAAAATAGTTGGAGAGCTAAAACCTCTGAAAACATATCTCCCTTAACTGGCATTTATTTTTATGGGAAAATTTAATGAATTATGTGAGTTTTAATATAAAGTCTTTTGGAAACTACCCCCCCCCGAATAAAACAAGATTTTCTATGATAGCATTTACTACATCGTAAATACTTTCATATATATCTGTCTGGCAGAGAAAACCACTGTGTTCTTCACTGATCCATTTTATTTTCTCCTGGGCACATAAAAAAGATGTTATTACCTACCTTCTTTTGTAGTTAGGTGGGGGCCATATGAAAAATACAACTGTTGGTCTTGGCTATAAAACTCCTTATCCAGTTTCCCACATTCTCTCTTTTCCCTATCACAGGAATTTTCAAGACCACATGTTGAAGTTGATGGAACCGCTAGATAGAAAGTGCTTCAATACCTGAGTCACTTCATGGAATCCCCTCCTATGAACAACAACTTTCATGCTCTAGAGCACATGCACTAATCCATGATGGGCTGTCATACAAATTAGAAATTAACCTTGGTTGTGTTAAGCGGCTGAGACTTTAAAATTATTTGTTCCAAAATTAAACACATTCTGACTTAAACAATCTGTCTCTTCATCTCACTAGATTGTATGTACTTCCTGAGGTAATACTTCTTGCTTTATTTATCTCTATCTTTTGTTATACTGTATTATTTGGGACAATGCCTAATATATGTAAGTACCCATGTATGTTGAATGAATGAATGAATGAATGAATGAATATCCCAGGCAAGAGGTAAGAACCTTTAACTAAGGTATTGGCAGAGGGCAGTATAAGAATAACTACTTAAAGATGTCTGCAATTTCAAAATTATTTTAAAATAGAATATTTGTAAAATATATGGTTCGTTAGAGAACATGTGATATTAAAAAATACACAGTTATTAAGCTTAATCACATAGCAAATACTGTGTCAGTCTATATGCAACTTCTTTTTAACGTTTTTCCTGAATATATCTGGGATTGTTATGAAATCAAATTTAATGGGTGTGGGAAGCGGCTGTGGCTCAATCAGTAGGGCTCCCGTTTACCATATGGGAGGCCCCGGGTTCGGTTCCCGGGGCCTCCTGGTGAAGGCAAGCCCGCCTGCACGGCGTGGTTAGCTGACCCAGCGAGCACAAGCAGCAAGGGGGGGATAAATGAATAAATAAATAAAAATCTTTAAAAAAAAAAAAAAATTTAATGGGTGTAGCCATTGGCCAATTTGATATAATTATGAATTCCAAAAATATAATTGGATCATGCTTGTAAACTGATCTGTTAATCTGGTCATGATTAGGTTATGATTAGGGCGTTGAGCCCCACCCCTTGGTGGGTGGGGAATAAAATATAAAAGGCATGGCAAGAACAGTTTTGAGTAGTTGTTTTTTGATGAAGCAGTTTTGATGTTGTAAAGAAGGCCCCAGGAGAAGAGAAGCGAGTCGTTCGCTTGATTGTCTACAGCTGACCTCGTGGAGGAAACAGGCGCTAAACTCAGAGAGAAACGCAGCCCCGGGAAGAGAGGAACACAAGAAGCCTGAACCCTGCCAAATGCCGGCAGCTGTCTTGCTCTAACACGTGGCAATGGACTGTGGTGAGACAAGAAACTTAATGCTTTATGGCCTGGTATCTGTGGACTTCTACCCCAAATAAATACCCTTTATAAAGACCAACCCATTTTTGGTATTTCACATTAGCACCCCTTTGGCTCACTAATACAATGGGTAATGAAGTTTATTTTCATGTATGACTTGTAGAATTTGTTCAATTAATTTTAACTCATGCATCATGTATTGTAATCTAATCCATTCTCTTCACAGCTGTTTTCTTAAAGATTTATTTCATGGTGCTTTAATCTGTCATTGTTTTCAGAAAAAAGTCCTCCTGATTGTATTTTAAAAAGAGAATAATAGAGAATTAGGGTTTATATCTGAGAATCCAGGCTTAATATTTGGGTCTTAGATCACCAGACTCAACTTTAATTTATGCACAAGGTGGAGACTGCAGGTGAAGAGAACAACTTCAAGAATTTGAGTTCTGTACATTTACTTCATCCTCCCCCCAACCCAGTAGTTCCTGGCTCATATCCCAGTGCTGGTCATACTGCTGTGATGAGTGAATGAAATGACACTGTGCCCCTCAAAAAACGAGGAGACAGTCTTTTCCCAACCCTGGAATGAATGGCCTCACTCTTTGCCTTCAAAGTAGTTATATCCTGCCTTGTAAATTTGAGCTTGTTATAAACTGAACAGGTGGAAAACTGACATCAACAGCTGGTATAAAATTCCTTGAGAAGCATTGACTCGTTTACCCTTATCCCTGCAGTTATGAGATCTGGCAGATGGATAACATAATAGTCATAGAATGTTTGAATAATAGGACACATGTACAAAGCTAACTGCACTTATAACAGAGTGCCAGAGAACTGTTAACTTTCTGAAATGACTATCAGGTGCTGAGTGAGATTTTTAAAGGTGCTGAGAAGGGATAAATGAAATTCCTAGTCAGAGCAAAACATTCTCTCTTTGCTCACATTTTCCTATTAGGCTTTGTGATCACTGCTCTAATTATGATTCTTGTACGTAAACATTATATGAAGGCTAGAAGCTAAAAATTCAAATAATTCAAAAGAATTCCAAACTTCTTTCTATTGATGCTGGAACAAGGGTAACAGTGGGGTAGTAAAAGAAGTTTTACTTTATGCCTGGTTCATGTTATAGAAGAATTTATCTTCATTCAAATGGAAAGCCACAGTGCACTAGGCTGATAGGCAGACCAACAATATAATGGTAAATACTAAAAGTCAACTTATTTGTCAAATATGCTTCAGTGCAGCACTATGGTGATTTAGTGATATTGAAACTTGTCCAATGGGGTGATAAATTCACATTTATGTTTTCTTGTTACAGATAAAGAAATTACTGTCACTTTGCACTGATATTCTAATCATGAGTTAGACATGATGTATGTAGTATCAAACGTACATTCATTACTGCATACTCATTTACTTCACAATGTATACAGTCAGAAAGTTAGCATGCTATTTTAATAAAGACTTATATGGAGAAAGCAGGGTGTAGAGATGTTTCTATTTTATTTCAAAATAATTATTAAATACAAAATAATTACAATTAAATTTCAAAATAATTTTTATCACTCTGAGTACCCAAAATATAGAAGATATTTTAGCATCTATTAGTCACATAAAAATGGATTTTATATACTGCTCTTTCTCATCTTTGAATGAAATCATACTAAGGCCAATAAAAGTTTAGCAAACTGTGGTAAACTGCCTTATTCTTCAACAAATATTCAATTGTCTCCTCTCCTGCCACTGAGAAGACTATTTTCCCACCCATCAATATTGGGTTTTTTGTGTGACTTGGTTTGGCCCATGGAACATGGGCTGAGGTGACACAGTGATAATTATTAACTGTAAATGATATATGTTTCTATCAACCTGTGGAGCATACTGAAACCAATTCATAGCCTGGAACACAGTTGTCTATAGCCAATAACAAGTAATGCAAAAACGATTTAAGTATTCCTGATATATATTTTTTGTTGTTTTTGTTTTTATGGAATATAACTTATTTTAAGCTAAGAACAATAGAGATCTTGAGATCTAGAAGTGGAGTGCTTTTACAATGACAAAAAATGGTATGGCCTAGCATTGGCTTTGTGGTTGGTTTATGTGTGGTAAGGAAATTGCTATTAGAGTCTGGAAAAATGGCAACTGATGTTATGCAGTGAGGAAATATTTGGCTAAACTTTGAGTCCAAAAATGTGGGAGGCTGAGAATGTACTTAATATATTTGGTGTTTAGAGCCAAGACACAGCCTCGGGGCAAAAACAAATCAAGGTTGTGACAATGTCACATTTCTTTAAGACCTTTAATTGGATTCATGTGGCCTCCAGTTGGACAAAATGGCTGAGGGAAAGTGACAAAGAACTTGGTCCCAGAGAGGACTCATAAGCACAAAGCATTTGTAATTAAGTCTAGTGAGAGAGGTGGGGCTCAAAAAGAATTTTGGGTACGGCTATAGGCATTAGAATAAAACATATAAGTCAACAAATTTTCCAAAAGAATTATAATACTAAAGATATTGCCAGCCTGGATTAAAACAAACTATAACTATATGAGACATAAACTGATACTTGGGTTCCCAAGTCTATGGTCAGGAAGTAGGGTGAGAAAGCAGCTCAGCCACCACAAATGTCATAAAAAAAAAAAATCCCAATGGTCCTTTCAGATATGACCAAAATAAAAATGAGGAAAAGGATTTCTAGAGGGTGGTGCCATGATGAAAATGGACAGGGCAGCTACATTCAGGAAGTCAACTTGGGTCCTTAATCAATAAACATTCCATATATAGGAATAGGGAGACTTTGCAATGTTTGCCCAGCAGGATTTCAGAATTGCTATGGACTTGTGACTGCTTTGTGCCTCCAAATCTTTCACCTTTTCAGATGGGAGTGATTATTGTGATTAACATGTTCTGTTCCATCATTGTATGTTGGGAGTGTGTGCTTGGGGATAGAAAACTTGACTTTTTATATTACAAGTATGAAATCAAGAGAAGTCACATTTAAAGCTGATGTAGAGACTATCATAGTTTCCTGGGTTTTGTTTAGCAACTGGTACATGATTAGATTCGATTTTTGGATACCTTCTTTTCTTGCAGAGAAGATGAGTATATTTTGCATGTGAAGGGGAAAAGAGACTTTCTGATGAATAGGGCAGACTGAAGTAGATTGTATTATTTCCCCATTACCCTGATGTTGGCCTTGCCATATGACTTCCTTTTGCCAATGCAATAGAGGTGGAAGTGACATTGCAAACTAGGATGAGGCTTTATGGGACACTGAATTCCCACTATCCCTTTTGTGCTCTTCCTTTCATCACATGAGCATCACATACTAGGTAAGGCTAGCCTGAAACTGGGCCCCAGAATGAGAAGAGATGCAGGGAGCAGACATGAACTTGACTCATAACCCTGAAGCACAGCCATCAGCAAACAATGTGAGAGAGATGCAAATATTTGTTGTTAAAAGCTACTGAGATTTTGGGAATGTTTGTTATTCAAACATCCTCAAATCTGACCAATACATTCACATTTAAGATCATAGGTTTCAAATGGAAAAGCCAGAATAGCACCTAACTGCCTAATATCTGGGCTAGTACTATTGACAAATACCATGTCCAATAGTCCTAAAAACTAAATGATATATTTGTAAAACAATGTATTAGAATCTACTGACTAATGGTTTTAGAAAAAAAAATCTTTATAAATAAAACCTTGTCAGCTTTTCTTTTGCCTATGGAAGGGTAGATTTTATTGTTCAGCAAATATTCACTCTCCCTACAGTGACTGGCTGGCTAAAAAAAAAAAAAGTGTTTGATAATGACAGTTACTTTAATCTTTTAGACTGGGTAACTTTTATGATCAGTGGAATTATTTTCATGAAAAATTAATTCAAACCAGTATTCTTATCCAATTTTATGTACTTGCCTTTTATTTCTGAATGATGACATACCCTACATTTAAAAGGAAAATGAAAAAGCAAATTTAAACTCTTCAACTATTCTTTTTTTTTTTTTTTAAAGATTTTATTTATTTATTCATTTATCCCCCCTTTGCTGCTTGTGCTCGCTGGGTCAGCTAACCACGCCGTGCGGGCGGGCTTGCCTTCACCAGGAGGTTCCCATATGGTAAACGGGAGCCCTACTGATTGAGCCACAGCCGCTTACCATCTTCAACTATTCTTGAAGCATAAAGTACCAATTGATTAGAAACAATCTTTAGAGTTTCCTTTTTAAATTATGTTCTTTTGGCATTCTAAGAATCTCTGCCTCTAAGCTGGATTCTCTGAAGCAGTAATGACTGAGTAGATGAGGAAATTATTCAAAGGTAGCTGTATATGGGTTTCTTAGGGCTGCCATAACAAATTACCACAGAACTGGATATTGTCCCACAGTCTGGAGGCTATACTTTTGAAGTGAGGTGTTGGCAGGACCATGCTCCTTCTGAAGGCTCTAGGGAAGAATCTCTCCAACCCTCTCCTGGCTTCTTGTGGCTCGTAGCAATCCTTGGTGTTCCTTGGCTTCCAGAGGCTTCACTCCAGTCTCTGTCTCTGTTTTCACATGGCCTTGTTTCTCTGTGTCTCTCTGTGTCACTCCTCTTCTTTTAAGGACACTAGTCATTGGATTTAGGACCCACCCTAATCCAGTACAACCTCACCTTAACTAATTACATCTACAAAGATCCTATTTCCAAATGAAGTCACATTCTGAGATTTCAGATGAATAGGAATTTTGGGCAACACTATTCAACCCACTACACTATCCAAAATATATTATCTAACTACTACTTTTTAAATTTAAATATGATTTTTTCTCCTTTGTGATAGAAACAATGAATGACATTACATTAAATTCATGAAGGAGGAAAAGGAATATTTTGTCTCTGTAAGCAGCAGGATGTTTTGATACCCCTGGGAACCTGAAGGTTATCTGACAAGGCCAAGTTGTTGAGGTGAAGATCTAGAATGTCTCACAGCCTGACAGGTGCATTTCATTTTGGCTTGAAACAGCAGAGAGATAGGCCCCAAAATTTTCAGCCCAATCACCTGCCCAATATGATTCTCATGATGATTGCAGGCTTCATACCAACTTCTTAGTAGTTTTAAGTAGTTTCTATTATTTTTCCACTGGGGCTATGTTGAAGTTTCCCTAGAAACTTAGAAGCATGGTAAAAAAAAGAAATGAGCACCTGAGAGTTAAATAGTAATGCCAGTCTAGGCAGAAGTGCAATCAGTGGTAGAAATTAAGGACTTAACCCCAGGCCAAAAGTACCAGGTAGAATATATTAACAACCAAGGAAAGGATGGGTTAAATCAAAGAAGGCTGGTCATTCAAAGTGGCATAGACATACTCTTAGAAACAAATGTTGACTCTCCAGACATCTCTAGGGCACCCCAAGTTCACACAGGCTGTCATGGTATATTATGAATTTTCAACAGAGCACAACAATATTGGACATCTGTTGGATAACGCATAGACTGCTAGGTAGCTCACAGTTTGGATATTAGCTTGAACTACATTCTTTTCTATGATGTCACATCCTTGCAAAGTTGGGTTTTCAGCAATTTCTATGACTAAAAGTCATTACCGGGGAGCAAATGTGGCTCAAGTAGTTGGGTACCTGCCTCCCACATGGGAGGTTCCAGGTTTGGTTCCTGGTGCCTTCTAAAGACAACGAGCAGACACAATGAGTGGACACAACAAGCAGACATAATGAGTGACAACAAGCAGACAACAGGCAGACAACGAGCAGGGAGCGGATATGGCTTAAACGGTTGGGCACCCATCTCCCACATGGGAGGTTCTGGGTTTGGTTCCTGGTGCCTCTTAAAGAAGACAGGCAGACAGTGGGTAGACACAAGGAGTGGAAAATGAGGGCAAACAGCGAGCATAAACAACGAGCAGGCAGACAAGGGAGTGCATCTCAGGGGGGGATATGTCATTACCACATGAAAATCAATGTGAAATAAGAAATGAAGATGGCACTGTCTAATCTAATTTCAAGGTTTGAGAAGTTGTACAGAATCCAAAAAGTGTACACATACCATTACTAAGTAATTGTGGTTAAGAATGGAATATAAATATTATTTTTTCAATTTACATGTATTATTTTGTCAAATGACTACTACGTTATTGGAACATGAATACTTATTAGATTGTTTGGCCCTTCCTAGTTAATGAAAAGAACTGTTAAATATTTCTTTTGTCCTATAGGCACCATGAAAAAATTATTTAGTCAATAAGCGTCCTGGTAACTGAGAAAATTTGGGATCTTATGGTATGTACTGAGTAGGTAATGGTGGTAGTAGTCTATTTGACTATACCTGACTTATTTCAAAGGCAGACGTAATTCATATTGGGAGATGGGATAATTCCAGTCTTCAATGTCAATAAACTTTGGTTCACATAGCTCCTGGTTCCAACTCCTCACTTATGAAGCATCGTTCAGGTCCATGTCAACTTCCTTATGAGAGCACCGTGCTCAGGCCACTTAGCAGCTATACCATTAATTATAAATTTATATACAAGTACCTTTGTTTAGTTCTATTTGCCTCATAGATTTTTTAAACAAATAAACAAAATTTAACTTCTTGGAGAATATGAGGACCTTAAAAATTTTCATTATAAAATAATACTGTGGCATTCTGACTACACATCAGTCTCAAGTTTGCTCTTGAGGGTCCAAGGCTGGTGGGCGGACAGATATCTCTGAACTTGGAAGGCTTAGAATCAGATTCTGGTCCATAGTATTTCAATATGATAAATATACTACACTATGAGACCTTTTGGAATACAACAAGCTGGCTTGCTCCCAGGTGTCACCCTCTGATTTTTCCATTTTAGCAAAATCTGGAGTTCAAATCCTGGCTCCACAACCTTGTTGGGTGATCTGTGACTAATTAATCTCTGTACTTTGCTTCCGTATCTACAAAATGGGGATCATAACTACTTTACAGGGTAGGCATGAGAATTAAATGAAATAATACACTTCAAGTTCTTAGAATAGTATCTAGTATATCATAAGCCATAAATAAATATTAGCTCTTATTTTTTGTTTTTAATAGTTATTTTTGGTCATCTTTGCCTTATTACTTTCATTATTTGAGCTTCTATATTTTCATCAAATTTATCTACATCCATACTTACTGAAATGTAACTTGAATGTTTCATGGAAGTCCTAAAGTAAGGTCTGTCCACCATTATTATTAATATTACCCTGACTGCAATCCAAGTCTGTGAGTCTGGAAGAGTCAAAAGAACCAAATATTTCATTTGCCTATCTATATTGGCTTGCTTACCTCCCCACCACACGGTTAGGGAGGACCATGTGACTAGTTCTGACCAATTAAATGAGATGGGAGTATGTGTACTTCTAGCTGAGACTGCAGTGTGATCCTCCAGTGTCCTTTCCTTGCTCCCTCAGGAAACAAGGAGAACTTGTGCTCCATATCATGTAACTATAAGATGATGGGGCCTCTAACAACATAGATCCTTTTATACCGTGGTGGAGCAGAACCCACTGCCAACTCATACTGGATATGTGCGATGATTTTTAAAAAAGTAAACATTTGCTGTGTTTAGCTATTGAGATTTCCCAGTTTATCTGCTACTGCAATATAATTTAATATATCCTAATACAGGGATTGTAAGTAACCACCAGGTGCCTGCTTTCCAATGGTGAGATAACATTACCTTTATAAATACTTGTTCAAAAAACGTAAGAGTATAACATACCCTGACCCTTGAGAAGTAACTAAATATTCTTTAACTAGTGTACAACACTTGAGCTTGGAATGCATCTATGGAAATATGGATATATCTACCTGATAGTAGCCAACTATACCATGTGCTAGGAACTAAGCTTGGTGCAGTATATGTATTATCTCATTTTATCCCCAAACATATCTATAAAGTAGGTATGTTTATAATAATTCCCATGCTAAAATAAGAACCTAAGTTTAAAATAGCTAAGGAACTTACCAAAGATCATATAACTAGGAAAATGGAAAGGTTTGGATTTGAACTTAAGTGAGCTATATCATGTCATATTCTTTCATTCCTTTATAATTTTTTGCTTTTTTTCTCTGCCTGGGATGACTTTCCTAATTATTTCTTCCAGTTGGAATTTTATTCATTCTTTTTTTTTTTTTTTTTCTTTTAAACAAATCAATTTTATTGATACATATTAATAAAGCATAGTAATAAAGCATAAATCCACCCAAAGTATACAATCAATGGTATTTGATATAATGACATAGTTGTGGATTCATCACTTCAATCATTATTAAAGCATTTTCATTATTCCAATAATAATAATAAAAACAAAAAGCAGACAGAAAAACTCATCACCTCTCAATCTCACCTGCCGTACATAGCTACTATTCTTTTTTTTTTTTTTATAAATATATATGCATATATGTGTATGAGGTTGGTGGGCCACACTGTGGGAGATGTTTGTGTGGGATGTGGTGGGAGGTGTGGGAGGTGGGCAATATGGGAATCCCAGTGGGTTCCGTATAATATTTTAGGTAATCTAAGCACCTCTTATTCATTCTTGACATGTAATCTTCTCTGTGAAGTTCTCTCTGACTAAGCAACACAATACTTTCTGCTTTGTTGACAACTATCACTTAGTTCCATCTTTCCTGTTTAGTTACCCATGGCTGTGAGAACAAACCATCCCAAGCTTAGTGACTTAAAATAAAATTTATTATTATTTAATGGTTCTGTGGGTTGAATGGGTTCATTCGGGCAGTACTGATTTGTATCTCTAGTGCAGTTGCACTCAAGTCAGCTGGGGATCTGGTCACCTATAGGTTCTACTAGCCTAGATGTCTCAGATAACTTGTTCAGAAGACTGGTGGTTGGTGTTGGTTTTTGCTTGGGAGCTCAGTTGGGGCTTTTGACCAAAGTATCTACAAATGGCCTCTACATATGGCTCCAGCTTCTTGCTGCATGTTGGCTGAGTTCTCAGAGGAATAGCTCCCAGGAGTGAGCATTTCAAGAGAGGCAGAGATGAAGCTAGAATTCATCTTATGGACTAGGCTTGGAAGCCCCATAACGTTGCTTCCCATGTACTCTATTATTCAAATAAGTCACTAAGGCCAGCCCATATTCAATCAGAGGCAAATTAGACTTCACTTCTCAAAAGCAGGAGTGAAAAAGAATTTGTAGCTATCTTTAATCTAGCACATTCTCCTCCCTCACAGCACACATACCCATGTACTCACATGTACTCACTATATTTCTTGCAAGGGCAGCTATGCCTTATCATAATTTGTGCTTGTACTATTGCCTATTTCTGAAATTTAGCCTATTGCATATGCTTAGTAGTAATTGTTGAGTAAATTCATAAATGGATTTATTCAGGAAAAATTCATGAGCATCCAAGAGCAATTTATTCATGAGTATTCAAGAACAATAAATATACTCTTTTGCCCAAAATATGTATTGACATAAGTCAACAGTGTTTCTGACATTAGGGTATAGGAAGCATCAAACGTGTCAGCATTGACAAAAAATGCCCCAAAGTAAAAAATTGTCTACTGATAATATTTTTTACCAGCACAACCAGAAGTAAAGAAGGAAAGGAGGGCTCAAGAATTCTCGGGAAAAAGTATTGAGATGAGTGTTATTGTGAATTTAGGAAGCCCTCCAACTTTTCAAGTTTACTTGGTCTATAAGTATACTGGCTTATTTTTTCTGAGTGTGCATCAGATTAAAACTTGGGGGATATGAAATAGAGTTGCGAATATTATGTCTAGATAGTCATGCAAACCAAATGAAGCTCAGGTCATGTAATTTTTAACACGACTGGAGGAGAATTGAACTTGCTTCTCCCCTCCAACCCGCCCCCCCACCCCGACAGAACAGATGTAGAACAAGCAGGAAAAACTTAAGCCTTCTAAACTAAAATCTTGAGTTATTTTAGAAATTCCTTCCTTTGTATTAATTACATGTTTTAGTCTGATGATATATTTTAAGTGTGGCTTCATGCAACAGGCTGAAGACATTAATATCCAAAGTAGTCTTTAGTATTCTATCCAGGAGAGAAAAATCTGATAGAAATGAACAAATATAGCAAAATATAGAAAACAAATGTGTTTTAAATTTAAAATAATGGAAAAAATATAAAACAAAGTTTTTAAGACTAGAAGCTTGAAGTGTGTCTTTTCAACACATATTTCAACATCCTTCCATAGTAATTCATGAGTTTTATTGTAAAATTCCTTGGCCTTACATGGACTATTATAATAGGTTTTTCCCTGGGTCTTTATTATTTTACTGATTATCATTATTATTATAGTTTTTTTTTTCCTCTTGGGTTTTTGCTTATATAAATCCATTTAAATTTAAATCATAGATAAGAATCTTCCCAAATTATAGAAAAATTATTTAATGCTTATTATAAAATATTTCAAATATTTAAATATATTAGAATTAATCTGAATTCAACACTTCCTTTTGAAGTACTCAGTGAAAATATACTTACAAAAGCCAAGTACAAGCTTAAAGTCCTCATCTTGAGAGAGAGAGATTTCTAATATAAAGTAAGTCTTTTCTGTTAGAATTTAAAACCTTTCGGGAATTAAAATATTTCTGTCTGGAGACTATCAAATTATAAAATCACATCTAACTTTATAAAATACTAATCTGCTCCTAAAGAGGTAAATATAAGTGATATTTTAAATACTTTTTTTTTTTTTTTGCAAGCAGAAAGTTTATTGAGCTCTCCCCCTGGAAGGGGGAGTATGCATTTATGCAATATCTCTTTAGGCGGGAAAGGACAGTTGATGGGAGGGAGTCAGGGTTTCGAGTGAGGTGCAGGGGCCAATAGGAAACCCTAGAGGGGAAAATTTCTCCTTGTATGGCCAGAGGGCAGTGGGCTCTCGGTCCTTGGCATTCCCTGGCTTGCTGGTGCATCTCTGCCTCTGTCTCTACATGGTCACTTTGTCGTCTCCTCCTGTACCTTTGTGTCTCCTTCCCCTTCTTGCCAGGACAGGAGTCCTATTGAACTAGGGCATATCTTAATCCAGTTTGGCCTCCTTTTAACTAAGAAAATCTTCAAAGACCCTATTTCCATAAGGTCACATTCATAGGACTAGGGGTTAGGATTTTAACATGTTTTTGGGGGGTACACAATTCAACCCCTAGCAACTGTCCTCACATGTTTTTACTTTTTAAAGAAGTAAATCACATTTATCAACAAGTTAATACATAATGAAATTAATGACTTTTTTTTTTTTTTTATCACAATGAACAGAGGGGAAATGTAAGGGAGGCAGAAGGCAGGGGGGAATATGCAAGATTGTAGAAGGCCATTTTATGTGCCCTGTGCTATATGGGCACATGTAGATGGAAGAATTATAGTGATGGGAGGGACTTATATAGGAACAGCTATTTGGTATTTTCAGAGAGACCAGCAGGCCGGGGTCTTCTGGTGTCTAACTGATATGTATTTTTAAGCATTTATTGCAGATGACATTCTTGCATGATATCTGATACAAACTTTGTAACGTGGTAAATGCAGTGATTCAGGAAAGATGGTCATAATGTTCCTTAAATTCCAAAGTTCCAAAAGGAAAAAGCATAAATTTAATACAAACTAAGTAAAAAAATTACATGATATACAAAATATTAAGTAGATAAATATAACATTTGTTAGGTACATTAACTCAGAAACCTTGTAGAATTAATAGTGTAAAATTAACTCTTTCAAGCAAGCTCTAGGAAGTGGCCACTGATGGGAGTTATTATCAAATTATCAGTTTCTGCCTTTTTTTCTTCTCAGGAAAAAATATATTTTAGGTAAACTTAGCGAAAATTGAATAACAAAGAGAATGGAACAATTCCACCTAGCCAAAAGGCTAACCACATCCAAAGACCAATGGGTTTTCATAACTAGAGGTTCTTTCTCTCCGTAAATTAGCTTAACACCTCCTCTTCCATATACATGGCACCTGCTTTAGGCACCAATTCTTATAATATTATATTATACATCGGTGCTACTTCTGAAAACTTGAGAAAACTTTAGTGTTAGGCAACTTTATTGTTTCTCTGATCTGTAGAGGTTTGTTGTGTAGTAGATATTTGCCACACTTTGTGGCACCCAGCATTTGCTGAATGGTCTTCTTATATTTGGAGATGTCACATAATGTGGTAACTCTTTCATGCTTTCAGACATGATTATCTGTGTATTCTTTGTTTGCACCCAAGAATTCTCTCTCTCTCTCTCACGTATGCACCTGATTATGAGCGGAAATGCCTTATCACCAGATGACGATTTATTAAAATAAACAATTTAATATAGTTTTTCTAACATTTCCCAGAAGTCTTAAGAGAAAATGCTTTGAACAGACAAATATTATATAAATGAAACATATTTCACAATCCATTAGATTTATCTCAAAATTTTATTTTACATTTGCTAGGTATGGTGCTTGATAATAAGGACAAAAACAGTTATTTAAATGTGAAAGCAATATACATTTTTTTCATAATTCTTCATATACTTATCAAATATTAGATTCAACATATACCCAATTTTATTATATTAATCACTTACACCCATTAAAGATTACTTCCTGACATTAGGGAGGCAACAGCTGTGCTGAAACTGAGTAAAATGCATTCTGCAACAGGGCAGGTCAATGGGCAGTGTTTTGCAGAGCTGTCTGTGGACCATCTGCAACAGAATCACACAGGCTGCACGTCCCAGCCCTACTAAATCACAATCTCTAGGAACAGAATACAGGAATTTGCATTTTTAATTCTCTCTCTGCGTGGTGATTCTGAAGCACACTACTAAATCGTGAGAACCACTGCCATAGAGGGTAAATTTCCACTCAAGGAAAACTTTAACTCTTAAAAAAAGTGATATTAGCAATTTCGTCAAGTGCTTGACATCAGATGTAGCATATTCACAATTTCAGGATGGAACTGTTACTTTTAATGCATCATTTTATATGCTAAGTTTATTGTGACAACATTCTCCTCATTCAACAGAGAAGAAAACTGTGGCAAATATAAATTGTTTCAAATGATTCCAAATAGGAGGAGCCCTAAGCTTAGGATTTGAATTTAAAGCTTCTAAAATTATAATTGCATACACCATTCAATTCCATGCTAGTTAGATTTTTTTGAGCTTCTCTTTCTGGAATTTTTGAGCTTCTCTTTTCTGCAACATCATATGTCAAGCTTCCACAGTGAGGCATGGAATTGGGGTAAGTATATATCAGACCAATTTAGGCCATAACCCCAAAGTGTCTAAACACTGTTATTCAATCTGGCAGTGACAAATAACCCAGCTATAAAATATCAACAGGATATGAATAGCCACCGGGGGCCACATTTTGGAGTACCTCAATTCAGCTGCAGGTGTGACAAAGAATCTAGAATGTACTTTATTGTATTCTTTGGAGATCATTAATATAAGTCAGTCAGGACTTTCTACCACGTCCATCTTTTGTTGGCCTATTTGCCCAGGCTCTTGACTCATTGAAACCTGTTAACACAGTTTTATGGTGTTGAGTCTTACATATCTAATTCATAACATTTTGAAAAATACCTGTGTTTTCAGATAGTAAGTCATTGAAGAACGTATCAGTATTAGATTTACATCCATGTGGTAGACTAGTGTAGATTTATCTGTATACGTTTTTTTTTTTTTCAATATTTTCCTTTTGGTTGGTGCTAGTCACAAGCATTGTGTACTTTCCTTGCAGAATCATAACAACTGGTATAAATGGATTAGTTAAGTAGGTGTTAGAAAGCTCTGAAGATTCAATTGAGTGGCTTTGGGTTTAATGTGTTAGAGATTAAGGCAAATCCTTCCCTCTGCTTTGGTGAGATATTCACTGGGATCATGTCCAAATCTATCCTTGGAAGAGGGGATTACAGTAGCAACTTTTAACCTATGTTTTGTTTATTCAAAAGGTTGATAGGGGACATCCTTTAGAATCGTTATGCAATGTGTTAACATCACTGAATACATCCATTCTTTTGCCTATTTTTTCCGACTACATCCAGTCTTTGATCATTTTTGTTGGCTCATTAATTCAGATTTCCTTTGTTCAATAAAATCTCCAAATGCTGATCTACACTTGCCAGGAATAAGAATACTGATGATAGAAATGGCACCACAGAAATCGTTGCTATTCTTGGTCACAGACATTTCCAGTCTGAACAATAGCTGTTGTCTTCATAGCTTTCACCAATGCCATATTTTAAGCAGGAATTTTGTGAGCTCAACAAATGAATGGAAAAGACTGAAAAAATATGTTGCAGGAATCTCTTGCAGGTAAGCAGGAAATTTGGAAAAGATGATCAGAACTGAAAAGCTATAAAGAGATGTCTAGGTCAAAAGACAAAACAAAACTGCTGAATTATGCTTTAAAATGCAGGCTTCCATTGTGATTCAGTCAGCAGTTTAGTCACTATTTTCCCAGCTGACTTTGAATCCATTGCTATACGGGGAATAATAGGAGGGAGGTCAGAAGATTGGGCTATTTTGAAGATTTTTTTAAAAATTAAGAATTCAGTTTAGTAAGAATAAAAATATTTAAGGTATTTTCTTTTATAACTACGTGTAATGAAGTTCTTATCCTTTTTAATGATTATTATTTGAACCAAAATTTTAACAGATTGTAAAGATCCAAATGGACAGTCAATTCTAGAGCTTGATGTATTTGAGGGATAGAGAATTAGGGAGGACAGAGGTGGCATACTCACTGTCACTATCTGTCTTTCCTGGCTTTTTCATTAAAGCCTGGGTCGGAGATGACATATTCAAAAGAAAACTGAATCTAGTTATAAAAGCATTGCAGAGTAATAAAGAGTTTTACCGAAAAACTCCCAGGAGCTAGGGAAACTTCCTGAACTTATCAAAATCCTCTTTACCTTTTCATCTCTCCAGAGTGCCTTCAGAACTCCAGCAACACTTTCTAAGCTTCTAAACCTATCTCTTGCCATTCTATGCTGCTTTTTCCCCCTTTTACTCTTTAACAATCCCTTTATTATGTGAATCAAGATAATTCCTCCTACATTTTTTCCTTTGGCTTTCTACCATTATTCCTAGTAATCAAAAGGCACAAATTAAAATCTTCCTTAGGGGGTGATAAAGGAGTAGTGGTTGGTATATGGGGAGCAGAAGAGATAGTACACTTTTTTTTTTTTTTTTCCTGACCCAACACCTCTAGTTGTCAAGGCTCTTAAAGATTGGAACAAACTGAAATATCTTCCTTATTTTTCTACCTGCCTAAAAATGGAAAAAATAATCTGTATTCCTTATTTTTAATTTGATATAATACTTTGCCTTACATATGGTAAATGCTGAATAAATTACATTAAAATGAATTTCATAAATATGAGACAAAAATACTTTGGGTGTATAATTTGTGTTTAAATGAAAATTCATCTGAATGATTTTTCTATGCATTATCAATGTGTTATACACTTCTAAGCTGTAAAACACAATATCACCCTCATGTTTTATTATGATTTCATGCCTTCTTGCGATGTGCCATACAAAACAATTCTACTTTGAATACAACTATTACTAATGATAGATTTTATAATACAGAGAACAGTTGGAATTACTTCTGTGCAATAGGTTTTAGGCCCAAATAAAAAAACATAGAATGTAAATAAGTTAAGGTATATGGTAAACAAATAGAATATAGCAATACATTTTTTTCTGCTTGAATAAAAAGAGAATTAAGGGCACTGGATCTAGTTTATAATGTCAGCCTAATAAATTTATTGATAGATAAAACCACCGATCTACCAATCTCATAAATGGCCTTTTCTATGAGAAAAATAGGTCCTAGGGCCACCTAGATCATACAGATATGAGACTGGAAGTCAATCCTCAACTCATTACTTCTCATTATTGTCCACAGGCAGTGGTGTGCTGGAGCTCTATTGTTAAATTTTGTTAAATATTCTGTATTCTGACTGTTAAAAAGAACCATTTGCAAAAATCAAATTATATAAGCTTACAATTAAACACATTATATTAAAAACAGGCAATAAATACTCAAAACACCACTTTTTAATTATTTTACTAAATTTCACTATTATTTTAAGACCATGTTTATTGATCATTATGAGGGAAATATTTTAGAATTGTGTCATACTGTTCATCTCTTCCAAAACCCATATTCACTGACATCATGTCAGACATAGTGGTGGTATTTTATGGAAATTAGGACTTGCTATAAATCAGGGCTTTTTTTTTTCTCCCAGAGGGCTGAGTGTTAAACATTTACTAGCACTCCATCATCTATAGGTCACCATTTCTTATCAGATCTTCTTAAGAACAATGACTGTGGTCTGTGTAGAATAAATCACTATCCCTGACCCTCTAGTCTCCTGTTTTAGAAATTATCATTCCATAAGGTCACAGTTAGGAAAGTCATATTAACAGAATGTCCAGTAACAATGAGGGAAGGGAGATTTCAACCTCCCCCATTTGTGATGTGTGAGAGCTTTTGCTTCTTGCCGAGGCACTGCATTGACCTCAAATTCCAGTTCATTAATATTTAAAGTTTAGGTTTCTTCTGCATGGGAATCATATCATTATTTGTGTTTAGCTTTCATTGACAGAGCATGTGAACTTCCTACCGTAATTATACAAAGTCCAAGTCTCAAGCAAGGAGGTAAGTTGCTTGATGGTTTAGTCCTGAACTTAGGGTTCTCAAGTACATTTAAGTGTCAAAAACTTACAATTGACTTTCAGTTTTAGTGCTGATGTATCCTCTGACAGCTTTAATGAAGCCATACTCATTGAGTATCTATTCTCTGAAAAGAAATAAAACAAAATAGAGTTACAATGGCTAAGGGATTTAAAATGGAGTCTGGAGGTCATTCTGGAGGTTAGTCTCATGCAAACCTCAGCCAAAGTATAAACTGCCAAAGTATAGAAAGCCTCAAGCAACAATGTTCTTCAAAACCTAAGGACATCCAGTCATCATAAACAAACCACAAAATAAAGAACTTAGTAAACTATCTAACCTGAAGGGTATTTGGGGTACCCAAACACAAACAACTCATCTAATTGTCTTCTATTTCTTTAAAAAACCTTGCCTTGAAGACCCAAGACAGGATATGATTTGGGTTGCTACCTGAATTATGCTACTCGAATTGTAATCCTAAGACCCCAAATAAACGCTTTTGTTGCCTTACAGCCTAGTTTGTTATTTTTTGATGAATAATGCTGTCCACCTTATCTTTTTATTTCTTCAAAGGCTAAGGTGAGAAAATCGCCTTAATGAAATCAAGTCCCACTTAGAAAAATTAGCTCCATAAAGCTCACATTTATGAAGGCTTTCTGATAGTTAAAGAGTTAAATTATGTTATTTTGTTAGTGATTTGGGAAGCTGTAAAATAAATTAACTTATTCAAATTCAGGTTCTGTTTACCATGTTACTTACCTTAGATCAGTGTTTTTTAACCTTTTTCTCATTATTGCCCCCTAAAGAGAAAAGTTAAATTAAATATAAATTCTCCCTAATGAGAGAAATTAAATACTAAGGAATAAGATTTTGTCAGATAAAGTTGGGCTTTGGAGGGCCACCAATTATTGTAATGCCTAAAGTTTATTTTGCTTCCCAAGAACCAATTTTTGCCCTTTTGAGGGAAAATATCATCCCCATTCAGAATGAATGTGTTTTTAGGCTAAACATCTATTTCCTTCTGTAAGTTTACCTTAGATTGTCAATTTGTTCCCATAGTTGAGAAGATATCTCTATTTTAAAAAGCAGGTTATAGAGATTTCATATACATAACCCTGTGAATGATTAGTATTTATTGAACTAGCTTCTTTCAGTTTTCAGAATCAGATGTCTAGGAATGTTAGGAATATTGCATTAACTGTTTTTTTTTTTTTTTTTTTTTTTTTGAGGAACCGGTTCTAGGGATTGAACCCGAGACCTAATAGATGGGAAGTTGGCACTCAACCACTGAACTACACCGGCTTCTGCTTTAATGTTTTATGGCAGTCTAGATCTGTACTATTTAGTAAGGTAATTCGTAGACATATGGGGCTATTTATAGTTAGATTAATTTAAATTAAGTAAAATGAAAATTCAGTTGACTAGCCACATTTGAAGGGTGTAATAGCCACCTATTCTTGTGCTTATCATATTGGAAAGCACAAATATAGAACATTTTCATCATTGTAGAAAATTCTGTTGGACAGTGCTGTTCTGGAATCCTCACTTTTCAAAGTGTGGCTCATGGACTGACAGTGTCAGCATTATCTGGGAGTTTATTAGAAAAGCAGATTCCGGGCTTCTACCCCAATCCAAGGGGATCATAATCTCCATTTTTCACAAAATATGTATCATATGTACATTAGAATTTGAGAAGCACCAGGTCAGAAAATACTTCAGTGCTGTAAAGAGGTCATTTCTGAGTTTGCCTTAAGTATTAATTTCCTCACAGATTCATCATTCTAAAATGTGTCTAATGTTTGAGATGTAAACTCTTAGAGGTCAGTACTCTGTCTGAGTGTTTCTTTTTGTTCAATGCCAGAACAACAATTAAGTCCTTACAAATTTATTTTATTGATAACAAGAATTATACTATGTTTATAATTTTCCAAGTTGTTCTGTGTAATTAAACAAGGTAATCAATTGCTTTAATTGTTTGAACACAAATGTCTTTTAAACTCAGAAACTATACTTACCTTATTGGCAAACTCAGAAAAGAAGGAATGCAGTAAAAGGAGATCACAGGCAAAGTGCAAACCATCGTGAGGTGCCAAATATTTGAATCATGACAATATTATATTCAACATGACGGGCTAATACCTAACAAAGGCAGCTCTCTGGAATAGTGGAACTAGACATCCACACTTGTAAATGCAAAATGTAATGTGTTAACACAATTTTAAAAGCAGATATAATATGCACAACGCTGTTCATAGTGGCATTATTCACAATTGCCAAAAGATGGAAACAATCCAGATGTTTATCAACTGTTGAATGGATAAATTGTGATATACATACACGATGGAATATTATTCAGCTGTAAGAAGAAATGAAGTTGGGAAACTTATGGCGACATGGATGAACATGGAAGACATTATGTTGAGTGAAGGAAACCAGACACAAAAAGACCAATATTGTATGGTTTTGCTATTATGAACTCAATATAATGAGCAAGCTCATGGAGTTAATAGCTAGAATATAAGTAACCAGAAAATATAATGAGGTTAGAGAATGGAAAGTTGAGGTTTAAGCTGTGCAGAATTGGTAAAAATAGTTGTTTGTAAATGTTTGTAAATGAATAGAAATGGGGAAAGCATATCATAGTGTTTATAATGAGCAGTGCTAATTTTTGGGTATGATAGTGGTTGAAGGAAAGTCTAAGGTCATGGATATCACTGGAAGGAAAGCTAAAAAATGAAAGATGGGACTGTATAGCATAGTAAATCCTCTTGTGAAAAACAAGTGTGGTTAATTATGCATATATAAAAATGTTTTTCTCTGAAACAGAACAAATGTACATTAATGTTACAAGATGTTAATATCAGGGTGCTATTTGGGCAATAATACTATCAAACCAAACTATGGACAGCAGTATAAAGTAGTATTTTAATAACCTCCCATCAATGGTGAAGCTAAGCTAAGCGAAAGAAACTAGACAAAAAGTACTACATATTGTTAGACTCCATCTATACAAAATGTAAATACAAATTAATTATAGAGATGGAAATAGATTAGCAGTTGTGTGGCAGAAGTATAGAGAGATTGAGAGGTGACTACTAAGGGGTAGGGTTTCTTTTTGTTTGGTTGGTTATTGTTTTTGGTTTTTGTTGTTTTTTTCTCCTTTGTTCTTTTTTTGGGGGAATAAGGAAAAAAATGCTCTAATATTGATTGAAGGGATGAATGCACAATACTATGATTATACAAAAGGCAATTGATTGCATACTTTAGATGGATTGTATGGTTTATGAATATGTTTCAATATAATAGGTTAAAAAATGAAAAAAGCAGATATAATAGATAATCTGTACCTGCCATTACATATACCAACCATAAGATATTTGGTATTATTATAAAATTGTAAAAAACAATTCAGCTCCCGTAGTTTCAGAGCTACTCACTGTGGAAAACTCTGACATTGAGAAAATCTTTCTTCACACATATGGCATGATGCTTAGTACATTGATGCTAAATTACTTATATGAAATGAAAATTATTAATTTCCCAAATACCAAAATTATTACTGTGAGTCTTCTGAGGTAGATTATTTGAATATAATTATGTTCAAACTATTTGTTTTTTGGGTTGAATATTCAAAAAGCTAAGATTCTTAGATAAACAGTTCTCATAAAGATATAGGACTCTGAAGATGATTAGAAAGTTTCACAAATAGGCTGACCCTGAATTCCAACTCTTGAGATAAATCAGGGATCCAGATAAAAAGCTTGTCTGGCTCAAGTTTTATAAAATCATGCCAAAATTCCCTCTTTAACTGATTAAAGAAAACAATATACTTTGAGGTGGTCAAACAAAAAATAACAACTTTATTTTATGATGTAGACGATGGTCCATGTCTAATGTTGAATTAAGATTAATTTTATCTTTCTTCTGGTTCAGCTTCTGCAGTTCAGGGATTACAACTTGCATACCTGAAATATTGAAGAAATTGTTCAAAACTGAAATTAAAAATATTCAAACTTCTAAGTTCAGAGACCCTCACAGAGATCTTTTCTGTCACTCTGAGGAGAGATTTCTTGTTATATTTCATATTCCTTTTCAAAGCCAAAAGGCAGAATATTAAAAAGCATATGTACATATGGTAGGAACCCAAGTCCCCCTTTAGTTACCAGATGGCCTGTTGCACTAACTAAACTTTCACCATAGGAATTTATTATTTTATCCCAAATCACATCATTTCCAAATACCAGTTTTTAAGTTTCAAAATTCTGGGGTAGTTTTCACTTACATTCGACTTCATAGACTCTTTTACCAAATTACTCACCTCTGGCTGTGACAGATTACTTGAGTTTCTGAATATGACTGGGCATAAAGGGTGCAGCAGGATAATGGGAATAAATGGGTGGCAGGCTGAGTCAGGGTGCTAAGAGGACATTCTGAGTTGCCTAAATCCATGTAATGCCCTGGGTAGAGAGCAAGACATGGACAGGAAAAGTGAGGGGGCAAATTCAAAACTTTCCTAGGTCCCATTTTGCTCAAGAGTATATATTGGGAGACAATTAGTCTCCTGTGTTTAGAGTCTGAAGCTTAGTATATTTTAAGAATATACTCATTAAAGTATATGGAGTATACTTATATACTCCATATACTCATTAAGTATATTAATATACTCATTAAGCAGATGGAGTTTCCATTCAAAACTCATTAAGCAGATGGAGTTTCAATTCAAAAGTTGTATCAAGTGAAATACACAAAGCAACAAGACCAATAAAGATAATCAAATAACCATCCTATTTTTAAAACTCTATTTTGGTATTCATAAGAAAATAATTTTAATGTGAATTATCTGCAAATATTCACTCCATTTTGTCACATAGGTCATGACTATGTGTAGTAATAGTAAGAGGTGCAATATAATTCACACATACTAATGGAATATAATATAATAGTCACTGCTATTCCACCAGTGAAACTATCTCAGTAAACCTTTACTAAGAAAAATAAATCGAGGAGAAGAATATATTTTAGTGACTGAAAATTGTAATTTTATACTGTTAATAGTTGCTTCAGGAAAATAGTTTTTTTTTTTCTAAAACCTTATGGTAAATTCTTAGAGAATAACACAATTGAATAAAAATATGGAAAGTAGAAATGATAGATGTAAATTCTGAGACAATAAATTGCCTAAAAACTGAACTATTAATAAAGTGCCATTTTCAGGAATCAAAAGGTACTTTACCTAGATGAGTTCACCTTAAAAAAAAAAAAGATTAATCACCATACTTAAGATTATATAGGAAGATTCTTGTTGGTAAAAGCTTCCATTAAAAAAACACCCTCTTGGCTCTGGAGACACCCAGGTCCTATGGTCAGGGCATATATCTCTGGAATTTGGTGCCTTGCCAATGGGCCCTACTTTGGAGTTTGTGCTCCTGAGAGTGACAGAGTTGGACTCAATTATGTCTTCTCTGCACATGGCTCACCTGTCCCTTCTATTTAAACCTATACTTGGTGCTGGAGTTTGGAGGTGTACGTCCAGAGACTCGAGTTTTGGGCTGTCCATGTGCCAGCTGGGCCCAGAACCTCAGCGGAGTTGCAACACCTACTCTACAGCTCATTGGACTTACCCATGACAACTGGTGGGGAGATGTTGATGGACAATGGCCGTCCCAGGGAATGGACAGAGTCTGCAGCTGCAGGCAGGATAGTCCCATCTATCTTCCCCATGGGATATAAGCCCTCTCTCAATTGGAGGTGGAATGGACGTCACCATCCTGGAATCCTCTGGATTGGGAGAAGAGTTATGGACTAAAGTGGACTTCCTGGTATTCTACTATAGACATATTGTGATTCTAGCAATGGAAGAAATTACATTGATGTGGAGCCAGTGGCCACTGGAGGCCCTGGGGGCAGGGAGAGGGAATAACAGTTGTAATATGGGGGCTTTTTCGGGACTTGGGAATCATCCTGAGTGACGTTGCAGTGACAGATATAGGCCATTTTATATCATCACATAACATGCAGAACTGTGTGGGAGAGTGTGGTCTACAATGTGAACTATGGTCCATGCTTAATGGCAAAGCCCCAGGATGCGTTTATCAATTGCAATGAATGTGCCACACTAATGAAGGATGTTTATTTGGGAGGGTGTGGGAGGTGTGGGGAGTGGGGCATATGGGAATCCCTATATTTTTTGTGTAACATTTATGTAATCTAAATATCTTTTTAAAAATTTTTAAAAAATCAGATCAAGAGTGTTGAGGGAAAACTGTTTAATAAGACTTCAAAAAGATTTAAGGGGGAATAAACACAATAAATAAACAAAATATCTGAAAGTGAAAAAAGAAACATCCTCTTTTATTCTATACCTTTATGATAAATGTATCAAAATGATGAGAAGTACCTTCTGTAAAAAATTGATAATAACATTTGTGAAAACAGGAGAGTTTTCATAGGTATTTCCAAAGCACTACCGTATATTATTTATAAATTAATAGTAAATTATAAGCACTTATTTTATGTTTAAATTTGTGGTAGTTATTAAATCCTCCTAGGAATCCTTATAAAGTAGATATCCTGTAGGAAGTGTATAAATCTTTTCTAATTAGCACAAATACTTATGTGGTTATAAAAGCACTTTTTAAGTCCAATATTTCTAGACTACTAAAACTTGGCTAATGTTATTAATTTCTAGACTACTAAAACTTGGCTTCCTGGATTCTAAAACTATATCCTAGGGAACATAATAACATTTTAATTTCCACATCCACTCACAGTTCTACAAATACCTGACCTAGTTGAATAACTTAATGATACAGCAGTGGCATTACATCATATTTAAATTTAAACTATGAAATTTCAAACTATAGTCACGTTTTAAAAAAATTGGGAAACAATTTAAATAAAATTATTTAAAATGCATTTTACATAAGTACTATTAAAATATACTGTGCATTTTATACACATTTTATGTAAATAATTTAAATACAGTATTTTACACAAAACCACATATGTTATGTTCATGAACTATTAAAGGATTTCCAAGGAAAATTTGATTGGACCCTACTTCTGTTTTGCATTCTGACTTTAGATTCTAATTCTGGCATAATATATGTTATATCTTATATGTAATAAAAAATAAACTGGTTATTTATAAAGAACTTTTTCCAAGGAAGAAAGATGTCTTCTAATTCGTTCTCTTTCTCTCACTAATGTCAGAGACATCTGGATTTAATAGCACAGAATTCTGAATAATAAAGAGAAGCAAAATGTCAAGTCTGTCTCTTGATGTGAGTAATCTTATCTGTCTGGGGTCAAGATCTTTCAAAGAAGGGGAATTTAAAAGAGGAAATTTGTGACCCACATATTGGAGGGTTTAGGAGCAAAGGGGAAGAAAAGCAGACCACACAAAGTAAGAGCAGGAAGTAGCTACTACCCCTAGGATTGGGGAATAATGGAAAAGACCAGGTGTATCTGAATCTAGGAGCAGACATTTGAGTTAGAGGGCCCTGTCTGGCTGCAATTGATATCTCTGAACAGGACAGTGAAAAGGAAAAAGCTGAATGCTGAAACCAACCATCACTGCTAGGGTGATGGTGACATACACAACAAGCAAACAGAAGTAAAAGAGTTCTTGCTCCCTCCTCCTATCTCCTAATCTCTCTCTAGTGCCTCCTATTGGCAGAACTACATAGGAATTTGCTGGTAAAGGAGTCTGGGAAATGTAATTTGCAGAGTTTCATCTCCAACTTTATAGAGCACACTATAGAAGAATAGATTTGGAGCTGTGTGACAATGGATTTAAAAACAGCATAACTATAACAGGAATGGGGCAAAATATTTGGAATCCATATATCTGATAATGGTTTAATATGCAGAATCAATAAAGAACTTTTACAACCTAACAAGATAAACAACCCAATTACAAAATGGGCAAAGAACTTGAATATACATTTTTCCAAAGAAAATATACAAAGAGCCAATAAGCACACGGAAAGATGCTCAACATCATTAGCCATTAGGGAAATGCAAATCAAAACCACAATAAGACTCAATTTCAAATCCACTAGAATGGTTATTAGTAAAAAAACAGAAAATTACAAGTGTTAGAGAAGATGTGGAGAAATAAGAACACTCATTGATTGTTTGTGGGAGTGTAAAATGGTGTAATGACTGTAGAAAATAGTTTGGCAATTCCTCAGAAAACTAAGTATAGAATGACTATATGACCTGACAATCCCACTTCTAGGTATATATCCAAAATAATTGAAAGTGGGGTCTTAAACAGGTACCAGTACACTAATTTTCATAGCATTATTATTCATATTTAAAAAGTAGAAGGAACCCAAGTAAGCATCCACAGATGAATGGATAAATAAAATTATATCTCTCTATATAAATATTATTCCATTATTCAGCCCTAAAAAGAAATGAAGTTCTGATACATGCTACAACATGGATGAACCTTGAAGACATCATGTGGAGTAAAATGAGCCAGACACAAAGGGGAAAAATTATATGATCTCATTTAAATGAAATAACCAGAATATACAAATTAATTGAGACAGAAGGTAGATTACAGGTTACCAGGGGGTGGGAGAGTGGGGGGCATGAGAGTTAATGCCTAATAAATACAGAGTTATTGTTTGGAGTGATGGAAAAGTTTAGTAATGGACGGTGGTGATATAGCACAACATTTTGAATGTAATTAATATCACTGAATGGTATACTTAAAAGTGGTTAAAATTGGAAATTTTATGTTGTGTATGTGTTATCAAAATAAAAAAATAACAAGAGAAAAAATTTTAATTTAGATTCCATTACAAAAAATATTTACAACAAACTAACCAATGCTAATAAATGATTTTCTGCTATAAACTCAATTCTCTGGATTGAGAATTAAAACTTCTATATATTATTAAAAACTTCTATATATTATTCATATTTAACTCAGCATTTCATTTAAGTTCTTGAAATGGCAAATCAGAAGATGGTGGTGTTATTTAGAATAAAGAATAAAGACTTTTGTGTTAGAATACCTAGTTTTCAATCCAGGTTTAATCATTAATTGATTTTGGACAAATCTCTTAAATTACACCAAACCTTATTGTCTTAGTTTGCCAAAAGGATGCCGATACAAAGTACCAGAAATGTGATGGGTTTTGTAAAGGGGATTTATTTGGGGTGAAAGCCTATGGTTCCAAGGCCATGAAAAGTCCAAACCAAGACACCATCAGAGATGCTTTCTCACCAAAGTCAGCTGCAATTGATCCTGGAGTGTTGCCACATGGTGAAGTAAGTTGGCCACTGATCTCTGCAGAAGTTTCTGCCTTCACCTCCAAAATCTACTGTCTCTTGGCACTAAGCTTTGAACAACCAGGCATGGAGTTTGTCTCTTTCTAGGCCTCCCATATCGACTGTTCTGATCTCTTTCCAAGGTCAGCTGTAAGCCATCAGGCATATAGCAGGGCTGGTCTCCTCTTGGGCTGCTCCAGGGGCCTAGCCTCTTAGGGACTTCATGCTTAAGCAATCCTCTCTCTCTCACAATGCAGAATCAAATATGCCGGCTCCCTTTTTTTCTGTCTCTCTGTGTGAGTCTTTTTATATCAGACCCAGGAAGGGGGCAGGGACTCAAACTAAGTCACACCTCACTGATTTAGTCCAATCCAAAGACCTCAATCGATCTTAAAGTTTCCTCAACCAAATTTAATGCAATTAAAGGGTATTGCACCCAGAGGAATAGATTAATTTACAGACAAAATCTTTCTTTTTTGGGGATTTATAAAATAATCTCAAACTGCCACACTTATATTTCTTTATGTGGAGCTTTATTTGATGATTTCAGTGTGGTGGTTTGATGCTGTATATATCCTAGAAAAACATGTTCTTAAATCGAATTCATCCCTGTGTATGTGAACCCATTCTCAGTACAACCTTGAATGAGTTTCCTTCAGTTAAGGTTTGGGCCACCTCATTCAGGATGAGTCCTAATCCTATTCCTGGGATCATTTATAAGCAGAATGAAATTCAGACAAAGAGAGAAAACCAGATGGAGCAGCCAGATGCTGAAAATCAACAGAACCTGGAGATGCCACCCTGTGGCTTGCCATGTGACAAGCTAAGGACCAAGAATGGCCAGTGCCTTGATGATGCCTTGATTTGAACTTTTCCCGGACTCAAACCACAAAATAAATTCCCATTGTTTAACCCTACCCATATCTTGGTTTTTGCTTGAGCAGCCCAGGAAACTAAAACAGTTTCTAGTGTCATTTAACAATCCATGGATTGGAAAATATTTGATTCAATGACTTAAGAAGAATGCAATACGTTTTGATGTTTTTTTTTAACAGTGTGACATGCTATGGAATTTACTCATGTGATCCTACATAAAATAATGGCCCTGGTTGTTATAGTGAATATGAAAAAATTATTTGATCTACCTATTTTCTTCTAGACACATGAGCTGCCTTGGTATACAAAACTAAAAGAAAAGATAATTAATTGTAATAGACCTGGGTCTATGTTTTAAACAAAATTATATCATCATTGCTAAAGTTGGAGAAAATGCAATTAAATTTGCCTGGAATAATCAGAAAAACATTGGGAGTTACTGTGTTGCATTTTCTTTCATAAATATTATGATATTGGGGAAAACCTCAAGTAGCTATTGTAAAACTCAATAGATTGAAGCTAGTAAATAATCAATCCAGTACATATAATTGGGTTGGCATGTGGAATAATTTAACATTTGGAAAGTTTGCCTGCCTTTATTCTGAAATGTCAAAATAAGAATCAAAGTGACATTAGCAAAAAATATTGGTTTTTAACATAGGATAAAACTCAGTAGAGAAATTTAAAAATTGAAATGACTAGACAAAAATATATTTAAAAATCTTAGTCTTGAGGCTGACCCCAAGCCACTATTTTTCTGGAATTTATTAAAAAGAACAATTCATGGGACATTTGGAATTAATCTTTCTGCAGTATTATGCATCCATGAGTTTTTTATTAGGATATTATGTCTTCTTTTGGTTGCTACACTTTTTAGAAAATGTGGACAAACTGGAAAAGTTCAGGGAAGAATGTGGTATAAATGGAAAAAGGGGATAGAAAATAGTGACCCACAGAAAAGTTTAAAGAGTTGTACTATTCATAATAGAAACGAAAAGCTAAGGGAACAGCCTGATTATTGCCATTGGATATATGAGGCATTTTTCATGAGATAACTTAATATCTTTTTCCACACCAGTGTCAGAACAAAATGATAGTGATTAATTAAAGAATACTTTTATTATATATATAGCATAATTCACCCCTGACATTAAACCTGTGTTTCTTTTCCTCTTTTCTTTGCTCTAGTGAGGAAAGTGCTATAAAGTTACCTTGGTAATCCAAAGGAGGAGAAATCTCCCTTGAGGTCTGAAAATAAATTCTTCCCTCATCCTGAGCCAACAGGGTAGCTGCCGTGGTCTAGGAAGGGGCTGTATCTTTTGTGTTTTGGATGGTGTTAGCCCAAGGCCTTTGTGGTATTTAGTCTAACAGCGACCATAAGAGTGGGTGGGTGACCAGGAAAGAAGGGGCCCTTAGAGTTTTGAGAGTCAGAAAGGGAAGGCTGCTGAAGCTCTGGGCATGTACATATAGGTTCAGATGTGCAAAGAGAGTTACTGAAAAAATTTGACACTACTTCTGGAGTCTGGGCAGTGGTCTAGGTGACTAAAAGAGCTGAGCACTAATAGCTGGATTATGGGAATCCAAGCAGTGGAGATCTTTGTTCCAGATTAATTCTCAGAAAGTAGAACCCTTCTTTGGAGATTCATGAACTTGATCAGCTGATTGCGGGAAACCAATTGTCAACAGAGATACCATCTGGCAGGAAGAAGTATTGACAGTAACAGAATGATGAGAAACAAAATGTCCACTTAAGTATGGAAAGCTAGAAGCACAAAAATGAGAATTGGGCTTCCTTCTGGTATGGATATTTGAAACTATAGTTGAGATATGACTGCATTTACAGCCCAAGTTGAGCTGCATTTACGGCTCAAGTGACGGAGAGCTACATTAACTGAATATTTTAAAAGTTGAAATGAGTAACTAAAAGGTATATGTGAAGATAAGTTGAAAACATTTAATTATTTACAAATATCATTTCCTTATGAAAGTCTTTCCTAATATCCCTGCAGGAGATGAAATCTTCCATTATCAACTTTCACAGCACCATGAACCTCTACATAGAATTCATCAAAATTGAACATCACGTTTATTGTTATGATTGTTGACAAATGTCTCTCTACTGCTTTATTCTATACGTTCTACAAGAGCTGGCCCATGCATCTTACCTTTTAATCCTCAACGTAGGCTCAGTTTAGGCTCACAGGATCACCACTGTATCATCAACCTCCATCACAATGCTTGGAGCATAACAATGCTTCCACTATTGATCCTCAATCAATAGTGGAATTGAATGTTATTCTTTAACAGTCAAAGTTAAAATTGAGTACATTATTAAAGCATTTTCTCACAGTGAAATCACTAGGTCCAGATAGTTTCACTGGTGTATCTTTCCAAACATTTAAAAAAGAAATGTAAATAAGAAATAACACAATCAGACATAAATTCTTCCAGGAAAGATTAAAAAAAAAAAAAAAAAAAAAAGAGGGGATACTTCCTGGTTCTTTTTATAAGGTCAGCATCCAATCCTTAATATGGAAATTAGAAGAAAGGAAAATTATAAACCAGTCTCTCTCATGAGCATAGATGCAAAAATCCTTAATAAAATATTAATAATTTAAGTTCAGTTTATATATATATGCTATACAATCATGGATGAATAGTTACATAGATAGATAGATGCAATCAATCAATCCCAACCAGGTGGGGTTTTCCACATATATAAAGTTACTTTAGCATTGAAAACTTAGTGTGATTTACCACACTAATAAAAAAGGGAGGAATGAGAAAAATAAAATGATTATTTTCATAGATTTAGAAAAATCATTTGACAAAGTTTAACACTTATTCATGATAAAAACTTCAAGAATACTAAGAATATAAGGGAAAAAATCTTAATCTAAAAATATTTATAAGAATACATATGGATTACAATATAATCTATAAGATTATTAATAATATAATCTAGAGCAAACATTTTACTCAATGGTTAAATATTAAACAATTTCCTCTTGAAATTGGCAGTGAGACAAGGATGTCCACTATCAACATTTCATTCACTTTTTTTTTTTTTTTTTTTTTAAAGATTTTATTTATTTATTCATTTATCCCCCCCTTGCTGCTTGTGCTGGCTGGGTCAGCTAACCACGCCGCGCGGGCGGGCTTGACTTCACCAGGAGGCCCCGGGAACCGAACCTGGGGCCTCCCATATGGTAAACGGGAGCCCTACTGATTGAGCCACAGCCGCTTCCCATTTTATTCACTTTTACATTGGAGATCTAGCCAGTAAAATAAGGCAAGAAAAAAACAACAACATAATAATTCAAAAGAAATAAAACCAGGATTATGCACAAACATAATAATTTTATACCTAGAAAATGTAAAAAGTGTATAAACAGAATTAGTAAATGAAATTAGCAAATTTGCTGATATATATTCAATCTACAAAATTATGCAATAATTATTTGCATTTCAGCAACAAAAAAAGAAGAAATGGGCATTCTTGTCTTGTTCCTGTTCTTAGGAGGAAAACCTTTAGTTTTTCACCAAGTATGACGTTAGCTGTGGGTTTTTCAAAAATGCCATTTATCTTATTAAGGAAGTTTCCTTCTATTCCTAGTTTTCTGAGTGTTTTTTATCAAGAAGTGGTCTTAGATTTTGTCAAATGCCTTTTCTTAGTCAGTTACAATGATTCTGTGCCTTATTCCCTTCATTCTATTAATGTGGTATATTACATTAACTGATTTTCTTATGTTGAACCAGCCTTGTATTCCTGGGATAAATGGTGTATAAATCTTTCAGTGTGCGTTTGGATTTGCTAATACTTTGTTGAGGATTTTTACATTTATATTTATACGTATTATTGGTATGTAATTTTCTTTTCTTGTGGTATCTTTATTTGGTTTTGGTATTAGGGTGATGTTGGTCTCAAAGAATGATTTAAGAAGTGTTCTGTCCTTTACAGTTTTTTGCAACATCATTCTACATTCCCACCACAATGAACAAGAGTTCTTATTTCCCAATATCCTCTACAATACTTGTTATTTTCCATTAAAAAAAAAATAGCCATCCTTAAGAGTGTGAAGTGGTTTTATCTTGCATTTCCCCAATGGCTAATAATCAGCATCTTTTCATGTGTTTATTGTCCATTTAAATATTTTCTTGGGAGAAATGTCTATTCAAGTCTTTTGCCCATTTTAATTGGGTTGTTTGTCTTTTCTTGTTGAGTTGTAGGAATTCTTTATGTAGTCTGTATATTTATTTAACCTTTTTCTGATATATGGTTTGAAGCTACTTTTCCTCATTTTGTAGGCTGTCTTTTCACTTTCTTGATAATGTCTTTCAACGCAATAAAGTTTTTAATTTTGATTAAATCAATCCTAACTATTGCTTTTTTTTTGTTGCTTACACTTTTGGTGTCATGTTTAAGAATGTATTGCCAAATCCCAAGTCATGAAGATTTGCCCTCTATGTTATCTCCTAAGAGTTTTATACTTTAACTCTTATATTTAGGTCCTTGATCCATTTTGAGTTGACTTTTGTATATGATGTGAGCTGTGTAACTAACTTCACTTTTTGTATATGGATATCCAGTTTTCCCAATACCATTTGTTGAATAGACTGTTTTTTTTTTTTCCATTGCACCAATATATCTACTTAACACCCTTGTTAAAAATCAATGGATCATAGATCTGTGCATTTATTTCTGGACTTTCAATTCCACTAATCTATTTATTTATCTTTGTGTCAGTACCACACTCTTTTGATTACTGTTGCTTTGCAATTAGGAAGTGTGAATCCTCTAGCCCTGTTCTTCTTTGCATGATTGTGTAGGCTGTTTGCAGCCCCTTGCAGTTCTATATAAATCTGAGGTTCAGCTTTTCCATTTTGGCAAAAAAAAAAAAAAAAAAGGCTGCTGGAATTTTCATAAGGATTGCATTGAATGTATATATTGCTTTGGGTAATATTGCCTTACTAACAATGTTACCTCTTACAATCTATGAACATGAGATGTCTTGCCATTTATTTAAGTTTTCTTATTTGCTTACAGTGTTTTGTTGTTTTCAGGAAAAATTCCTGTATCCTTAATTAAACTTATTCCTAGGTATTTTATTTTGTAAATGGAAATACAATGCTATTGTAAATGGAATTGTTTGCTCATTGCTAAGTATAGGAACACAATTGTTTTTTTCTGTATGTGTGTTGATTTTGTACCCTGCCACCTTGCTGAATTCATTTATTAGTTAAATTAGTTTTCTTGTGGATTCCTTTGGGTTTTCTGTATATAAGATCATGTCATCTGCAAATAAAGATAGCTATACTTACTCTTTTCCATATTGGATATCTTTATTTTTATGTGTAATTACTCTGGCAAGAATTTCTAGTGCAATATTGAATAGCAATGGTGAAAATGGGTATCCTTGTCTCATTCCTGATTTTAGGAGAAAAGCCTTCAAGGTTTTCCCTATTGCAGATGAAGGCAGCTGTTAGTTTTTCATACATTCTGTTTATCATTTTGAAAAAGTTCCCTTCTAGTCCTACTTTTCTGACAGATTTTTCATCAAGAAAATGTGCTGGATTTTGTCAAATGCCTTTTCTGCCTATATTTTTTCCCCTTCATTCTATTTATGTAGTGTGTTACCTTGATTGGTTTTTCATATGTTGAACCTCCCTTGCAATCCCACTTGGTCATGTTTTACAACCATTTTAATATACTGTTGGGTTCAATTTTCCCATATTCTGTTGAGGATTGTGAGTCTATATTCATAAGAGAAATTGGTCTGTAATTTTTTTCTTGTGATTTGGTACTAGAATAATGCTGGCCTCATAGAATGAATGAATTTGGAAGTGTTCCTACCTTTGAATTCTTTGGAAGAGTTTGAGAATGATTAGTATTAATTTTTTCCAAATGTTTGGTAGAATTCACCAGTGAAACCATCTGGTACTGGAATTTTGTTTGGTGGAAGGTTTATGATTATTGTTTTAATCTCTATATATGTTATTGATGTTTTCTAGTTCATCTTGAGTCAATGTGGGTATATTAGTCAGCCAAAGGGGTGCTGATGCAAAATACCAGGAATCTGTTGGCTTTTATAAAGGATATTTGTTTGGCGTGGAAGCTTACAGTCACAAGACCCTAAAGAGTTCAACTTAAGGTATCGTAAGAAGTACTTTCTCACCCAGAGTCTGTTGCCATGTGTTGATGCAAGATGGTAGGCCATGTCTGCAAGGGTTCAGTCTTCTTCCTTCTTCATAAGGCTCTGGGTCCCAGCTTCTTCCGATCTCAGCTGTAGGCTGGCATAACACTCATCACTTTCCCCAGGGCTGGTTTCTTTTATGGGCTCAGCTGCCCTGGTCTCCCCACAAGGACAGCTGTAGACTATCAGGATCATCTCTCTTCTCTGGACCACAGGATCCTGTCTAATGAGCTGTCTCTCTTCTTCTATGTTCTCCTTCTCTGTACATTTACTTCTGTGTGAGTGTCTGCCCACCAAAGTAGCTGGAACCCATATCCTACTGACGTGGGCAAATCAAGGTCCCAATCTTAATTTAATAAAGTAAAATTGAAACCTCTGAATCTAATACAATAATAATAATAATAAATAATCTAATACAATCTAATGTGCCCAGAAAAACAGACTAGTTTACAAACATAATCCAATATCTGTTTTTGGAATTCATAAATAATATCAAACTGTCACAGTGGGTAATTTGAGTTCTAGGAATTTTTTCTTTTCTTCTATACTACCTAGTTTTTTGGCCTACAATTGTTCATAATATTCTCTTATAATCCTCTTTATTTTTGTTAGGTCAGTAGTGGTATCACCACTTTCCTTTCTAATTTTAGTCACTTGAATCCCTTTTTTTTTGGTCAGGCTTCCTAAAGTTTGTCAATTTTATTTATATTTTTCAAAGAGCTAACTCTTTGTGCTTATTCTCTCAATTGTTTTTCTCCACTCTAATATCTAGAGTGGATATTTATCTCCACTCTAATCTGAATTATTTCTGTCTTCTAATAAGTTTAGGTTAAATTTGCTTTTGATTTTCTAATTCCTTAATATGTAAAGTTAGGTTATTAATTTGAGATTTTTCTTCATTTCAATATAGGCATTCATAGCTATAAATATACCTCTGAGCACTGCCCTTGCTGCACCTCATAAATTTTGTTATGCTGTGTCTTTGTTTTCATCTGTCTCTAGGTATTTTCTAAGTTCCCTTGAAATTTCTTCTTTAATCCATTGGTTAAGAACGTGTTGTTTAATTTCCACATATTTGCAAATTTTCCAGTTTTCTTTCTGTTGTTGATTTCTATTCTCATTCCATTGTGGTCAGAGAGGTTATTTTCCATAATTTCAATATTTAAAAACTTATTTAGAGTTCTCTTGTGCTCTAGAACATGATCTATCGTAAAGAATGATTCATGTGCACTTGAAAAGAATGTATATTCTGCTATTGTTGATTGAAGTCTCCTGTCTACATTGGTTAGATCTAGTTGGTTTATAGTGCTATTCAGGTCCTCTATTTCCTCAACAATACTCTGTTGAGAAGTCCTACCTAGTATTGAAAGTCATGTATCAAAATCTCTATTATTGTAAAACTGTCTATTTCTCCCTTTCTTTCTGTCAATGTTTGCTTCACATATTTTGCCTCTGCTGTTAGGTGCATATATATCCATAATTGATAAATACACTTGTTGAATTGACTCTTTTATCAATATATAATATCCCTCTTTGTCTCATAACAGCCCTGACTTAAATTTTATTTTGTCTGATATTAACAAAGCCATCCCCACTCTTTTTTGATTGCTATTTGCATAAAATATTTTTTCCATCCTTTAAAACTTTCAACCTATTTCTAGCTATAGATCTAAGATGCCCATTTCTTCTTACATGTTTTCTATTTCTTCTATTAGAGGCCTTAACATATTAATCATAATTATTTAAAATTTCCTGCTGATAATTCCAACATCTTTGCCATATCTGAGTCTGGTTCTGATGTTTGCTTTATCTTTTCACTGTATTTTTCCTTTCCTTTTGGTGTGGCTTTCCTTTTGCTTTGTACCTTTTTACCTCATTTAATGCTTTTAGCACTGTGTCTAACTTTGATTTTAAAAAATTATCATATGTCTAAAACATCTTTAGTCATCTTGTTCTTTTAAGCTTTTTTATAGGAATTTTTTTTTTTTTTCTATTCCTTGTAAAAAGCACATAGCTGGCTATTGTTTTTTAATCCAACCTGGTATTTGTCTTTTAATAGGTGTATATGTGTGTGTTGTGAAGTTTCTAAAATTTGATTTTCCATATTGCTGATATGGTTTTAGCAATCTATTTTCTTACTTCCTCTATTAACCTTTTTTTTTTTTTTAACACAAAAATCTGACTTTTTATTTTAAAACCACTTTTTTCCCCCTGCTAATTCCATTGAAATGGCTTCTTGTATCCATCTTAAGAATTAATCTTAATTTTATTACTCATATTTGGGGAGTGTCTTATTCATTGCCTCTGGAGGTCAGAAAGTTAAAATCTTTTGGGCAGTGGAGGGTTGACAGGTGGTTTAAAGTAGAGAATGAATTCTGTCACCAGTTGGGTAGGAGAAAATGGTTTGGCAAACTGCGACCTAGAGATTGAAGGGTTAGATACGGAAGTCTCCAGGTTTTTAAGCTCCTCATGTAGTAAGAAGGAAGGAACCCTCTCCTTCTGGCTTTCTATTCTCCTGGTGCAGTCCCTTCCTTAAGGAGCTATAATAATTTAGAGCATTATGCTTTCCCTCTGTTGATCACAAAAACAGACAGGGACAGTTCCTCAGTGAAATCAATCACAAGGGATGTCATCATCCCTATTTCCTCATTCAACTTCTCCTTTCTGACTTCATGGTCTTGATTGATTGTAAAACACACTGCACAGAAACTACTCCCTGAAGAGTGTCCTTGCAAAGGAAAATCCTTAAATGATTGTGATTGTGTGTTCCACCTCCTTTTCTCCAAGCTATGGCCCCAACTTCCTCTCCACTTCCCCAATCTCTCTCTCTCTCTCTCTCTCTCACTCTCACTCTCTCTCTCTCTCTCTCTCTCTCACACACACACACACACACACACACAATGTGATGACCACATAGGTAATTTTTACAAAGACAGATTCATTATTAACATAGGAAGTCATCTTTCTAGAATCTCCTCTTGCCTTTAACTCTTCTCAAATAAAAATTTTTTAAAATTAATTTTTAAATTGAAATCTGTTTAAATGCTTCAATGAGTACCTGAAAAAGGCTGAATTTTTTTTTCTTTTGTCCTTTATAAGTAAAAGAGATGCTCACCTTTGAATAAGTTTAAGTAAAAAAAATCCGTATCTATGTGTTAGAAGAATCAGTCAATTATTTTTTCATATATGACTAAAACCGTCAACCTGACAGTGCTCTATTTTTTCATAAATAGTATCATCCTGATAAATTGTGCAAATGAAGAGGACTATTTCTTCAAAAATTTTCTTATATACTTGTCAATGTGGAGATAATAAGATACATGGTTTCCAAAAAATGGAAATAATGATAAATTATTGAGTTTTATTTATTTATTCCCTCTTCTTGATTTCCTGGATTATCTCCTTGGGCACTAAAAATGAAACAAACAACCCAATCTCTTTATTTTGATTTTAGCAGAAGATAATTTATTTTGCTCAATTACTCTAGTAAGAGTGAAATAAATATTCTAGTAGTATATTCAATATCCAGGATTATCAAATGTTAGAAATTCTTCCATTCAGACTTTTCATAGCTTTTCCTGTGTTACCTGCTTGGTCTTCTGCAATGCAGTCTAGGAAAATGCCCAGTAGATTCATTAAAAAATAATTATTGAGGCCCTATTATTTGGCAGGAACTGTGCTAAATACAGAGAATAGAATGGTGAACAAGATAGGCATAATTTATACCCTCAGAGAACTGATGTTTTAATGGGGGTGACAAACAAGTAAACACATAAACAAGATATTTACAGACTGTGATAAGGATTATGAAGAGATCAAAGAGCATTGTGAAGAGAGAATGACATGTGTGCTTATTTTAGATATGGGATCAGGAAATATTGAGATAACATTTGAAGTAAGGATAAGGAAGTTCCAGTTTTAAGAACTTTATAAGGAGCAATTTTGATAAAATGCACAATAAGTATAAAGGCCTAGAAGTGGAACTAGGTTTAACTTGTTTGAGGAGGAGAATGTAGGCCACTGGGCTAACGTGAAATGCATAAAGTGGTGATTAGTACAAGATTATTTGGGAAACTGGTTAGATAATGGTGCTTTTACTGAAATTCTAAACTCTGGAGTATGAGAAGTTAGGAAATATCTGGAGATTATATATATTTATAATTTGAGATTTGCAAGATATCCAGGTAGAGATGTCTAGGAAGCAGTTGTTATACAGTTCTGGAATTCCCAGAGAATCTGGGCTAGAAGAAACTTAGAGGTTATCAATATATAGAGATGGTAAGTGAAATGAATAGAGAGAACATGTGGAGTGAAAATAGTAGGGGGCTTAAAAAAGAAATTTGAGAAACTAGCAGCATTTAAAGAATGGAAGAGGAAGAGGAGCCTATCAATGAGATGAAGAAGAAATAGCCAAAGAAGGCAGAGTAGAGAAAGCCAAAGGAAAAGGAATTTTCAAGAAAGAAGAAAGAGTATATAGTATCAAGAGATAAAATTAAACAATATTCTTAGAACATCCAAATCGTTGGTTGCTTTTAGTTTGAGCAGTTTTGATGAAGTGGAAGAAACCAGATTACGCTATGTTAAGAGGTGAGTAAGGAAATAAAGACAGAATAAACAGTTGAAGGTTTGGCTGTGAAGGAGCAAGAGGGAAGCTCAATGTGGAGGCTGGGGCAGAAGAAAGTATTTTATTTTTTAATGTTGCAAAGTCCTTGATATGCTTAATGATAGAGTCAGTACAATGGGAGAAGGTAAAGGTAAAGGAAAGGGAGAAGAGAGGTGATTGATGTCTCATGTTCCCTAAAGATATGAGTGGTGATATGATTCAAAGCAGAGGTGATCAAATTGATCTTAGTAGAAACATATGAGAATGTTTTCTTTGTAACTGAATGGAAGGAAAAAAAATTCTTAAGTAGGTTTTTTTGAATTGGACATGGGGGGGTGGAGGGTTCCATTCTGGTTTTTATTGGTAGTAGAAAAACTGACAACATCCCGGCTCCCTGAAAGTTTTTTTTTTTTTTTCCTTTTCTTCTGTACAAACACTGTCCTTGGCCTCCTACCCCACTTTTGTCCACTAATGTTCAGAAACACATCCAATACCGGGAGGGAAGGCGGTATGACGTCCCTCCTCGCTTCATCTGATAACTCTTCCCTCCCCCGGTCCCATCATCTCGACTCCTAGCCGCGCGGCCCGGTCCCCACAGCTGCCCCACCGGCGGCTGCAGAAGCCCCGGCAGCGGCGCGCCACGGCGCAGGCTCCGCGGCGCGAGCAGGCGCGTCAGTAGAGTTCGGCGGTCGCGCGGTAGAGTCAGCTGCCTCAGCTCTGCGGCCGCCGCATCCCCCGCAGCTTCCGCCTCCTGGGCCAGGAGCCGTCGCGTCCTCGCCTGGCAGCAGCGGGCGGGGGCGCCTCCGGGTAAGTGCTGGGGGATCCATTTAGGAGGAAGTGGCTGGAAAGGAGTAAGGGGAGGGGATCCGCGCACGCTAGTAAATGCCTCCGCGGAAAGACTAGGTCGAGGTTGGGGTGTTTGTAGCGCCCGGAGCACTGCGGCGTGCCCAGGAGAGGCGAGCGCTGCTTGCGCAGGAGAGGGGCGCGGGGCGCGGGGAAGCTGCAGCCACAGCGCCGGTGCGGTGGCATCTCTAGAGACGTTCGGGATGGAGAGATGGAGTGGGCAGGGGAAAATGAGGGAACGCAAGATTGGCGGGGAGGGCTCCTTGGCGTTGCTTTATTTGTTAAGATTCCCTAGTCACTGCGTCTAGTAGGTTAGGAATGAAGACAGAGAACATAGTCTCGAATTTGTTTCTCTCCCCCTTCAAACCGTTAGGACAGCCCTTCTGTTTTCTTAGGGAAGGATGTGGAGGTGGGAGAAGTACCTGCTGCTGAGGGCGAAAGTGCCTGGAAGCTGGTGCCACTGTAGGATGGGGGAAGGGAGCGTCCAAAGCTGTAAGTTAGAAGAGGAGAGCTTAATGCTGTTTTTGTTCATCTGTTAAGTCTCCTCTGTGGTCTTCAGTTTAAAGGAGGATCAGGAAAGAAGCCCTTTGGCTTCCCTTGGGGGTGTAAAGGATTAAGAGCGAGAAAAAAAGAATTCCTGGCAAAAAGGGAGCTACACCAATACATAAGGAAAGCAAATTTGTAAGGGTCAGATTGGAATTAAGTTAGTATTGAGGGATTTGACAGCTCTCTTAAACTGAGGAAAACAGTGAAGGAGAAACAATTTATGGCTTGCGAAATGAATACAGAAGAGGTTTAAATATTCTGATGGTAGTTGACACGCAAAGTTGTTTCTTTTTTTTCTTTTTTCATGCAACAGACTTCGTGGCAAAAATATAATTCTCATCTGAGCATGGAAAATATTATTAAAATGTGGCTAAGGAGATTATTTGACTATGCTTACTGTTTTATTCCATATAATGTTACCTAGAATTTCTGGAGTAATCTTTTTGATGATAAATGTTAGTATCATGTAAATGAGAAAGATTAAAAATGTAACTTTAATATGCATCTTTTTGGGGTAAACAGTAATTTGCAAATTTACTGTGTATAAATAAAAACACAATTTAGAGTGTAAAACTCTTTGATCCTAAGTTTATCTTTTATGTATCATCCCTTTAATCTTGGAGTTTTCCCTTTTAAAGTAGTTTTATTGTTTTTGAAAAAATTATACATGCAATATTCAGACGATATAGACAAAAAGAAAAAAGATTACCAACCAGAGATAGCCATTTTAGGCTTGGTTAAACATCCTTCCAGCTATGTTTTTAAATATATGTTCATATACTATGCAATTCAATATAAATTTACAATTTTATATAACTATAGAATCAGAAATTTTGCACAGAAACTCTTTATACCACATTGGGGTCTTGTTTTCTATCAGCCATTATTTTAACTTTCATGACTAAACAATCACAATTGTAATTGTGTAATCACAATTACAGTTGTTGAACTGTAACCATGTAGATTTGAGCAATTAGGATTTGATACACAAATGGTTCTTGTCCCTTGGGATCTTACTGCTTATAAGGACAGTCGTACAGTTCGTTGCTGCATCAATGTAAACATTTTCTTGTTCTTTCTTGTAGATTGAGTTCCTGAAATTTAAGTATTCAAGATGAAGTTCTTATTGGCTATTGTCTTTTTTATTTTAATTTCCTTGTGGGTTGAAGAAGCCTGTTCTAAAGAGAAGTCTTCAAAGAAAGGGAAGGGGAAAAAGAAGCAGTATCTATGCCCATCGTATGTTCTTCATGTCTTATATTCTTATATGGAGAAATAAGTTATTGCATTTTTTATAAAAGTGAGGTGGCTTATTAAAATACATGTCAGCAAAATATTTTATATTAGAATATGCACACATTTGTTTCATAGGTAGAAAATGGGTGAAGAGAGGTTTAGAATGTGATAGTTAATTCCTGGTGTTTTATAAAGTTTTTTTCATGCCATGGTCTTATATAATTTTCTACTTTTACAAAAGTAGAAAACATTACTCTTTCTTTCTTATCCTAAATGTGAAACTTTAGATACTGAGATTCCATGTTTTGAGTATGTTTAAAACGTTGATTTTTAAATAGACCACTAAACATGAATATCTGTTAAAAAAAATCAGAGAGCTAAACTATGATCTTAAAGTCTATTTATTTAGGTTATACTGCTACATGGCAGAAAAAATTCACATGGTAGATCAATTTTCTATTTTAATATTTGTATAATGTAACTTCCTTATATTAGGAAGTTAGACTATTTCTCAAAAAGCATGTAATTAAGTTTGAAGTTAATTGTAAAAACAAAATAATTCGTCTGCCCTGCCCCCCCCCAAAAAAAAAAGTCCAAATAAGAAACAAAGGTTTGGGGTTTGGGCTCTTTATTTTTGTTTAGGAAAGGTTAATATTGCTGGTAAATAACAGTAAGTAATATTCAATTAGAGCAATTGAACAGTATATAAGTAAATAACTTTCACAAAATGCAAGGTGTTTTAAGGTAATGTAAAATGTGCGGTGAATCTGGAATAAAATTAATTTGCTGATCATTTTAATATTAAGATTTGTTAATGTCATATTGGTGATGGATATATATTATTCCATCATCATTATTTAATGTAGATTATTATAGTTTAAAATTGTTCTGTGAGAGAGAGTAGGATACATTTTGGGTAATCTATATTGTAAAGAAAGGGACATTAGAATTGATGTTTTGGGTATTTATATGAATTTGTGAGACTGAAAATCTGGAGAAATTATCATGATCCACATAAAATCTGGCATTAAATAAAGCTCCATATTAAGGGGTATCTTTTGATTTTCAACTTTAATATCAAGTGTCTGATAGAGGCAGGATCAGGAATAACCAGAATATGCAACTCTTTACTACTCTTTACTGTCACAGTTTCTGTGTCACAACCATGGGATTAGCATTTTTAGGAAATCAGGACATTGTCAAGTCTTACTCTTCCCCAAGTGAAAGGACATGTTTTCGTGATTCAGATATTCTTAATATTAACCTTTTATTTTATGAGTGTTGACATATTGATGAAAGCTGGTGTTCATGTTTTATAGTCATGGCGATTTTATGTGTGGAGTCAAGCCTTCTTGGATCAGGTAGATTCTCTATATAAGGATGCTGATAGGGCTCATGCCCCCCCCCCAATCAAATGTCATGAATCAAAGAATTCTGAAGATAGGAACAATAAGTCTTTTAACTACAGTTTATTTTACAAGAGCCTTAGAAAATGTTCTATATTAAATTGCCTTATATACAAACTGTATGTATGGTGTCTACCCTTTTTTAAGACAGAATTTTGGTTAAATTCATTAAAGATTGAAACAATAAAGGTTCTTTTTTTGGTGAATATGCAAGTCTTCAATTGGAAGGCCCAACATATACTTGGTAAGCCCATACCATAGTATTTTAGTATGAGTAACTAATTGAAATTTTATCTGTGAAATTTTCTAACATAGTTAAAATTTTATTTCATTTATTTATTTAATTAAGGAAGTAGGTAAGGCTCAGATAACTTTTTTCAAAATATCTGTAGTTACATTAGTATGCTGCAAAAAAACCAGCTTATTTAAAGGAAAGGTGGCTATACTTTGGAGAATTTGACTTGTATATATTTTTGAGCATTTTATTAAAATTATTCTGGCTTGATTATCACTGAATTATGAACTTCAGAAGACAAGGGACTAAGGTTTTTCCTGGCTGTGATTGGATCCATTATATCAAATTTCTTGGGACATCCAGAATAAAAATCTTCGCTATAATATTGTGCTGTGAAAGAATATGCAAAATATTTGTATCTTAGCAGATAATTCAGTTTGCTTATCTTATTTAAATTCATTAAGTATACATCTTGATTAAGAAGAATAATTGAGGTTGCAGAACCCAGAACTTAGTGGAAGACTATGATAGTACTCTTCAAAATGGTGAAATTCCTGGGTAGTGATATTATCATTTATTCAAACCTTTTTTTGAATAGAATTGATAAGGCAGTGGGGAGTTAATATGTATTATAAGTATAGCAAACATGAATGAAATCATCTAGTGTTACTGGTATTGCAACATTTTCCCCCCAAAGATTATAAGATGAAAAATGTTTTTAAATATAGGAGAAATAAGAGACTTGGGTTGCTTAATATTCTTGGGTAAAATTTTGATGTTGAGCTTGAGTCATATCATAAACATTTCCTAGCTCTTTATGTGTTTTTAAAATTTGTGCTATTATTGGTTGTATTTTTGATGTGTAAGTGAAGCATCTGGAGCAGGTTGATAAACTACTTATTAAATTGACTTCCAAAATTACTAGAAATTTAATATGTAATAAGAAATAAGAAATAAACCTTGAATTAGAAAAATATTTTAGATTGGTCCTTGGACACAATCATCTTTTTATTTTACAACTTGAATTTAGCTTTGACTTAACTATTGGTCTTTTCTCTGATTTTTTATACATTCTGCCTGAATGGTCTTGTCCAAATCCATGTCTGTAACTACCATTTATTCATTGTTGACTCCTCAGTGTGTATGTCTACTTCATTCTCTCTGAAGAGCAACACAATCATACATCCAGCATTTCAACCTGCCTATCCCATGCTGAGCTCAAACTCAACCCAAAATGATAAAACCTGAGTTCAGAACTCCTCCCCTCCTGTTAGTGTTCTCTTTCTCAGCAAATGATATCACCACCTCCCTTGCCATCTGAGTTAAAAGCCTAGGAGTCACCTCTTCATACCTTAGTTTGTGAAATTCATTAGTCACCAAGACATGTCAATTCAGAATCTTTACCATCTTTGGAATGTGCCCTTCATTGTCATTCCTATGGTCACGCCTTTAATTACCACCTCTCCTCCCCACCTCCCCTTGTGGTGGGCTCTTAGTTGATCTCCCTGCTTCTGATTTCCCTCCTTTCAACTCATTTTCAACATTGACTCCAGAGTATATTTTCTAAATCTTAAGTTCATCATTCCAATGTTTAGAGCACATTAAGGGATTCCGTAGTTTTCTGGATAAGGTTCTGATTTCTTGGCTTGGCATTCAAGGTTCTTGCCCAACTGGACTTTGACACCTTTAGCATTATCGTCCCCATCCTAGTTCCCACCCCCAATCAGCCCACACACTTGATTCAGTCACACTTGATCTTTCACACCTCTCTAAGTGATTTTCCCTTTATCTAAAGTGTCCATCCTTCCCCTTCTTTCTTTAGTTAACTCCTAAGTATCTTGTTCCACTTCATGGCTATAACAGCTGTTTATTCCCTGTTGACTCCTAACTCTGCTGTCCAGCTTAGACCTCTCTGACAAGTGCCACACCCATATACTCAACATTTCAATCTGGCTGTCCCATAGGTACCTCAGACTCAACTCAAACTCTATTTTTTTCCCTTTAGAAACCTTTCCTAATCCTGACAGTCTAATCTAGATAAATCATACTCTGTGACTTCTAATTACCTATCACATTAATAAAAATGGTAATCATTGATTGTAATTATCTATTTTCCCCACTAGATTGTAAGCTCCTTGAGAGCAGTGTCTTATTTGATTCAATCACCAAAGTGAAATACAGTGTCTGGCACTATATATATATATATTTTTTTTTTTTTTTTTTTTCATATATATATATATATGAAAAATTTGTTTAATGAATGAATAAAAACCTAAGGAACTTTGGCTACCTCTTACAAGTCATTTTATCTGGATTTTATTAAGGAACTCGAAAATAACGTACGTGATCCATATGGCAATATATAAAAATTGTCAACATGAAACATAAGGAAAACTAGGTGAATTAGCAACCAGATAATTAGTGGAACATCTTCAACCTAGACGATGTTTCTTGGAGAGATTTTGGCCTCTCCAGAAATTTTGGTTCAAGATTTTATCAGTGACTAAACTAAGACTATACAGAGGAAATACCCAAACTGAGGACAGTGTGATATTGGGACATATTGTTTAAATGTAAATCAGAATTAAGATCCAAAAATGATATTGAAGGGCTAAAGTGATGGGATAAATCTAACAAGGTTAAAATATGAATTGCACTTTTGTCCAGAAATCACTTCTGCAGGTATAGGATGGAAAAGCACATTTGGAAAAAATATTAAATAATATAACAATGATATGAATAAACATAGATGTTTAAGAAATATTTTTATCTTATTAATATATATTAATTATATTACTTTACATACTAGAATTGCATTATCTAAAGCAAAGACTAAAGAGCTTTCTGCACTTTGCTGATGAGACTGTTTTCCAGGGAGAGGAATAAGAATAGTTGAGGTAATTAAAGTCATGTCATATATTAGGAAAAGTTGAAGGAACTTGAAATTTGTCTTCAAATTTTTGAAGACTGATGTCAGTGAGGAAGTAGATTTTGTTGCTTGGAAGCAAGAGTTAAAACCAGGGCTAATGATTAGGAGCTACGGGGAGGAATATTTTTGGCTCCAATAGAATTCTGCCTAAATATAATTGACTGGGAAGGGAGTTTGTGGAGTTCACTGTAACTGGAGACTCTTGGGCAAGTGGGATAATTACTTGGCCGTCATATTTTAGAGAAAGTCTAGTTTGAGCATTGGGTGGGTGGCAATATTTAAGGTTGTTTCAAGTTGTTGGATTTTTAAGATTCTATGATTCTAACATTGCATTTTATCACTGTCTCATTATTATAATCAAATAGAATAATATAGAGAGAATTTTAAAATAAAAATATCAGTCCAGGTATAAATAGATCTGCCTTCATTTTTGGTGCATATTCTTGGAATGCTCTACTATATAAAATGAATATATCTTGGTCTTGTGTTAATAAGGATTTAAAAACCATCAGTGGCAGAATTTCTTTTTGAGATTTCAACAATAATCACAAGTTTTGCATATCTCAAACACAGAAAACTTTCTTTTATTACTTAAGCCAGTAGGAAGAAATATGTCAAGCTACTATTTTCAAGAAATGATTGCAGGATGATAAATATAAGTTATCTAATTCATGCCTTCATAATTTATAAGAAGACAGCATAGGTATATGGATTTCTATTTGTATATTATAAATGAAACCAGAACATACTCAAATCTATTTCCAGAACATTTGATAGAACAACAATAATAAAAACAAAACAAAATAGAACTAAACAAAGAATGAAACAAAACAAAGCAACATTGCTTGTCATTCCTATTTTTGTACAGAGCAGACACAATGGCACTTTTGAATACTGAACTTGGCTGGCTAGGCTGTAATCCCTTGGGCATACTGAGTTAGGCAACTTTCTGCCTTTTGGGGAGGATTTTTTGAATTTTAACCTAATAGCTTACAGTTAGTACAAAATCAATAATTTACAATATAATCAATATAAAGCATATGAATACATGCATCTTGTAAGTACACATAAGTACATATAGCTTACATATAACTACAACTATTATGTTTAGAAAGCTCATTGAAAATCTCTCCCCCTGTCTCCCAGGTTTGGCCCATACACACATCTTAGGTATGGGGAAGGATATAAGCTCTTAATTGATACTTGAACATGGTTGCTATTATTTATATCAGTGTGTGGTCATTTTAACATGTAATCATTCTGTCTTCCAAATTACCTTTCCTTCAGACTGTTGGCACTATAGCTTTAAAATCATGACTTAGAACTTTTAAGTTTTATTCTGGGTCTCTGTGTATGATGGGAAACAATATGACATTTTTATTATATTGTTCACAAAATAAAAATGTGCATAAATAAAGGCGTTTTTTTATTTGGTGACATATACAACATAAAATTCCCATTTTAACCAATTTAAAGTATATAATTCAGTGGTTTTAATTACATTCACAATGTTGTGCTACCATCACCACCATCCGTTACCAAAATATTTCCACTACCCCAAACAGATACTCTGTACAAATTAATCATTAACTCACCATTCCCTACGCAACCCTCTGGTAACCACTTATTCTACTTTCTGGCTCCATGAATTTACTTATTCTAATTATTTCATACCAGTGATATCATACAATATTTGTCCTTTGGCCAATATATTTTTGACAATGGTCCCAAGTCCACTCAATGGGAAACAGTAGTCTTTTCAACAAATAGTGCTGGGAAGACTGTATATCTATATATAATAGAATGAAGGTGGATTCCTACCTCACACCATATGCAAACGTGAACTCAAAATGGAACAAAGACCTAAATATTAAAAGCCCCTTTCCTGATGGATGGTGGTTATGAGGAATTTTTTTTTTTTTCTCATTTTGAGAGGTATATCATTTAATGATAGCATTTGTATACATGATTTCTATGTGGTAAGTGGGTTAGGGATATCATAAATAATCAAAACCATTAAATGTGTCTGTGTATTATTTTAGCCTCTCCTTTCTATTCTGCTTCTTTTACCTACTATTAATAGAGCATTGATGTTTAGTTTAGTTCTGGTTTCTTACTTCCTAGAGGAAATGTTGAAGAAAATATATTGGCCAAAAGTGAATGGCTGATTGGAAAAGTATATGAATAATCTATAAAATGGATACACTTAAAATTGTCTATACTATTATTACCATAACCTATCTAGATCTAATTTTAACTGAATTTTAGTCAATTTTATATTTTTATTACCCATTGAACAATTCCACTTTAATGACATGCTGTTATTTTGCAATCAGTTGAATTCATGATCCTCCCTTTCCAAATAATTTCCCAGGTTTTCAAATTGGCAATCTCATTATTCTGGTTACTCAAGCATGAAACTTAAATGAACCCTGCATTTATTTCTCTTTTTAAATGATCTCTTAATTTATTATGTTCAAGTTTTTATTCATCTGCGTCTCCTCCTACCATCACTCTCAACTTCTCTGTTACATCAGTTTCCTCTTGTATTTTCTCCCTCTATTTTTTCTCTGCTCATTATAATCCATCTTAACATACTGCTTCCATTTCATCTTGCTATTCCTATGTTCAGGAACCCACACTGTATACTTATTGCCCAAAGGATAAAGTGCAAACCCTTTACCCTGATTTTCAAGGGTGTTTCTAATTTGGATCTATTTTACATTCCAAACTTTGTGAAACAGTCTCAATTTAGAAAGGCTGATCTATTCTCAGTGCCCAACCTTCCCTTGCTATTGTTTGTACTTAGGGATGTTAATGTTTAAAATGACAGTTTCCTGCTAATCCCTCCAGATTTTCTCAGTCCTTCAGAAATAATTTCAGATGTTACTCTGCTTTTTTTTTTTTTTTTTTTTTAATAATTAGAAGTGTCACTTGAGAATAAGATTAATATGAACTAATAGCACATTGTAACTGTTTAATGATTTGAGGTCTTCGAAATTGATAGAAATACAATGTTTAGAAAGAAAAAAAAAAGGGTTAATAGGATGTAGTTATACTGTACCTGGAACTTTGTCTTGAATTCTGCTTGCCATAGTTTATAAGGATTAGAATCAGAAGGAAGTTTGTTCAGAAAATTATGAACAGGATTTAATGGAATTTGAAAGATTTTCATTTTGTTTGAGGGTACTGTGGTTTTCTTTGAAGAGTAGAATAATAGTCATCTGATGATATTTAAGAGGTGGTCACATAAGATAAACTAGACTTCCTCTGTATGACCTCAAAGTATAGAACCAAGACCCCAGAAAGAAACATGGAAGAAGATGAGTTCAATTTTGAAGGATATGTTTAGAACTGTCCAAAGAGAAAATGTATTTACGTGGGAGGTTCTTTGTCACAGGAGTGATTGAACATAGCTTGTGTAGGGGACATTTAGAGAGAAATCAAGCATCAGTGGGAAGTGAGGTTAGAGAGTTTCACACTTTTCATCCCCAAGATTTCAGTAGCCTATGATCTGAGCTAATATTAAGCCCCCTCTTCTTGATCTCCCATAATCCTTTTTGTCCATACTGTGTTTTGACACTTTATTAGATTTAATACTCTTTATAGGATGTCTCTTATTTTCTAGTCAAACCATGAAAAAAGTGTTAACTCTTCAACAAAACTGTAAAATACTTGAGGTAGATATATATTTTTATATCCTGCCTACTTCAAAATTCTTTGCATAAGTAAAAACCCCATTTTTGTTTCCTAAATGACTGGTTATATAGAAAAAACATAATATTTTGATGGGTCAGTGGCTTACTGGAACCATATTTAGAGGTAACACCTTCTGAAATATTTAAAGTTCAGTTTGACTACTGACTCATAATTAACAAGGCATTGTGGTAGAGCAGAAAGAACACTGCTTTATCTTAGTTCTGTTGTTCATTAGCTGTATAACCACCAATAAATCACTTAATCTATCTGGGTCTCAGTTTTCTCATTTGTTTAGTGAAAAATTTGATCTCAATGACCTACTTTTTTCATTCATTCATGGCAACTGTCTTTTATGATATAAATCTTTGTGATAGTTTTGTTACCTTTATAGTCAGGATTTATTGTTTTTAGTGTTTGCAGGGATTTTTTTCCCCTGATTTTGAACTTATCAAATCTAAGCAATGGATAAAGAATACCCCAAATTCTATCTTTTAACCACGTTAATTGAGAGAGAATCTGATTTCAGAGTTATCATACTAGAAAAATAATTTGTGTGCAAAATGATTTGTCTGCATTCTCAGTCTACCAAATGTTCACAAACGAAGGTATTTTATTTACAGAAATGTGTCTTTTTCTTTTGGAGGTAAATAATTTCTCTGATGTAGTAAAGAACAGTATATTTGTCAAATTCTTCAGGATTCTCTCCTGCCTTACTGATATAGGTACATCACTGCTCTGTCCTAGACAGCAGAAGGCCAGCAGAAAATTTTTTATAAATGAATTTCTTTACCATAGACAATTTATGGAAATATACAATTAGAACTCATAAAGCAAATTATTCAAAATTATGTACATATAAATACTGTCAGAAATGATGTAAATATGAAGTAATATTTCTAGAACTCTGATTGGAATAACAGCAAAACACGGATAAATTCCTATTGGATTATGTTGGATAACTTGAAACACCTGACCTTTACTAGTCCTCATGTAAGAAGACAGTAATAGGAATTGATTATTTGGGTAAGTTTCTAAAATAACCTAATAGAAAATGCAGAGCTTTTAATGAATGGGTGTGTACTGTGTGAATGTTTACTCTCAGTGAAACCATGTACATGACTGATAAGATAATCGAAAGGTCTTATTGCAACTCTTTGAATATCATTTCTACATTCTATTTTGATTTACCTATACATCCATAGTATGTTTGTTTAATTCATTGCTTAATTCAACAAATGTAGATGTTTTCTGTTATTCAGAATGTTTGTTGATTTATTTTGTTGATCCATTCTTGGCTGGGCCTTCTGTGTGGTTTTCAATTTTCTTCCTTCTTGTCTTTGGCTCTTTTTTTTTAAGGGCTTATAAACATACCTAAGGGTCTAATAATCTGAAAAATTATATTTTATAATCTGAAAAAATTATATTTTATGTTCCTATTCCATTACATCTGGTTTATTTTTCTGCTGGTAACTGCCATGTTTCTTGAACTAATAGCCTACAATGGCCTACACTTTCTCAGTTTTAATTCACTATTATGTTTACCAGAATTTACTTAAATGAAACAAGATCATTTAATCATTCTATTAATTTGACCCCTTTTATCACCATTTTACTGAAAATGGCTTTTGATAAAGACATTTTTTTTATTCCTTTTAAACAAATCTAGTAACTTTGAGTCCTTATATAACTTGAAAAGGACTACTACAATCTACATCCTGAAAAAATCCTTCCACTCCATCCCTCCAATCCATCCCTCCACCTTTGGCTTCCAGAATTTTTCTGACTCCTTGTTCTTTTTCTCTACCTTCTGACTGCAACTTATTAGCTACCTTCACTGACTATTCCTTTTTTTTTTTTTTCTTTTAACATTTTTTTAACTTTATTTTGTACATTTAATAATTGAAAATATAAACAATTAAAAACTAAAAAGTAAACACAGATGAATAAATATATACATTTCTCAATGAAATGTAATGGATACATATAAAATTTTTTTTTAAATCAATATATTGCACAATATATTAGGTTCCTAGTAACGCATTCATACAGTATTTGTCCTTTTGTATCTAGCTTGCTTAACTCAACATAATGTCCTCCAGGTTCATCCATGTTGCCATATGCTTTACAACTTCATTAATTTTTACAGCTGCATAATGACTATTCCTTTTTAAAATCTTTCCTGAAATAGTGGGTTTTACCAAATAATCATCTTTGGTCCTTTTAGCTTCTTACTCATTAACTTCCCCCTGAATACTTCCCACATATATCTACAGTTCACACATTTTTATCTCTAGGTGTAGCTATTCTTCTGAGCTTCATGTACTTATTTTCAACTTCCTTCTGTACATTTAGCCCAGATGAACTATTGAATCCTCAAAGTTAATGTATCCAACATATCAAGCCAGTTCTACCATGTGCATTCCTCAGCTCTTCATCCAGTCTTACAAATGATAAACATCTGAGATATCTTAAATTTATTCATGCCCTTTCATCTGTTCATCTCATAAGTATTCATCTTGTTCCTTCTTGCTCAGAAATGACTCTTGGATTTGGGAGATTCTCCCCATCTCTTCTCTTTTGGTCTTTGGCAGGCTCTAATCATTTTACATTTATTATTGCAATTATTTATCTAAACTCTAGAACATTTTCCTATCCTCTGTACTTTAGTTTATAGTCTAGAACAGTGTTTGTTCTCAAACTGTTGTTCTCAGAACCCATTTACACTCTTAAACATTTTGAAGGATCCAAAGAGTTTTAGCTTATGCTGGATTCTCATATCTGCTTCTATGTTCAGTCTGTTGTGATATGTTGTTTTGGTTGAAGTATATGAGGAAAGTCTAACCTCAGACATATAATTGGAAATGGGAGGGGTATTTTAACAGCCTTTTCAGATGATTGTGAATATTCTTTAATGTCATGCTGAAACATAGCAAGTGGTAGTTCATTAAAATTTAGCTACGTTGTGAAACCTGAAACCAGCTCAGTGAACATTTTATTCTCTGTTGTGGTAAAGTCCGTTGGTTTGTCCTGCACTTTGAATGGATCTTTCATACATATGATTTTTAACATCATATATCATACATTGGGCACTTACAAGTGTTGATGTGTTTAAGCAATAGAAAAAATCCACATCTATTACTATCACTACTGATATTGGGAAGTTGCCAAGTTCATGGTGGTGAATTCAAGCTTTCTAAAATTGTAATTTTCATTCCAAAGGTAAAATTTATAACTAGCTGAAAAACCTCTCAATTGTTTTTCTTAAAGATACAGACTTTCTTTATTTACTTTTGAAAAAATTTCTGCCAAATATCCAAGTCTGAGATACCATAATTTTTATGTTAGTCATTCTTTCAAATAATAATGGTATTCCATGAAAAGTATGTAATTCAGCTAGTCTAGTTCAGCTAGCAGTCATCCACGTATCTTTCTATGAGACAATCACTATAGTTTGGTGTGCAGCTGAAGTGCTTTATGTGTCATTTCCATTTTGTCACACAGAATGCTAATAAGATGTGGATTCAAGTTTCAGAATTAATAAAATTGGTTCTCTTTACTGCTTCTTTAAGAACATACCTAAGGAATACTGTTTTATGTTTTTATATTCGTATGCTTATTTTTTTTTCTACTGGTGTGTATTGAAGAATACAATGACTACAAATACATTTTAGTGCAATTGTCTTGATTTGTGCCAAGGCACCAACAATTTTATTCACTATTACTCTTGCACCATCATTGAAAATGTCAACACAGTGAAAATATCTTTGTATTGTTATGAAAATAATTTTCATTCTGTGGACCCCTCCTAAAGGATCCTTGGGCACTTTAAGGGGTCAGTGGACCATGCTTTGAGACTGCTGTGCTGTAGTGCCAACAGGTTTGTGGACCTCAGTATATATTCAGTCATTTACTTCTCTGCTTATGGTCAGCCTTTTCTCTTTTCAATTCTATTCCCCATGTCCAGCATCTTCACCTACCATGGTGAACTCTAAGTGTTCTTGGATAGCCAGATAGCTTTGTAAGTCTATTCTGTTGTATACACTGTAAACTTCTCCTTGGATTTGTTTGACAGTTCCTTCCTTATCCTTCTAGACTCAGCTAAAAAGTCACCTACTCTATGAAATCCTTCAGGCAGTTAGATGATTTTTTTATTCTTTCGGAGCCCTTTTTTCATTACCTCTGCCAGGGAACTTACGTTGTATTTCAATTAATAATGTCTGTCTCCCCATAGAGTTTTTGTGTTTGTTTTTAAACTTGCAAGTATAATATGTGTACAGAAAAGTGCACAAATAATATAACTTAAATGTTCACATTTAACCATATAACCAGCACCCATATCTAGAAAGGAAACATTACCAAAACCTTAGCGATCACTTTATGTCCCCTCTCAAATACTCACTGCCTTCTCCCAAGATTACCAAACAGTAGATTAAAGTTGCCTCTTTCTGAACTGCATATAAATGGAATAATCCAGTATGTATCTTTTATGACTGACTTCTTTTGCTCATTATACCTATAAGATTCATCCACAATGTTAAATATGAGAATAATTCACTTATTGTATTACATTACATGAATGTGTCACAATTTTTCTATTTTTTTCTACTCTGTTGAAAAACATTTGGGTTGTTTCCCACACATACACATCAATAAAGACTCATATATAGAGTATATAAAGAAGTTTTGGAAATCATTAGGAAAAAGGCTTACAACAAAACTGAAGAAGTCCAAAAGAGGGTAGCCAAATGGCCAATGAGCATATGAAAAGTAGGTCAACTTAGTCAAGCAAATTTAGAATTTAAGAAAGTCTTTTGAAGAGGTGGTAGGGATCAATACCAATGTTGTAGGTAGGGGTCAAGTACCAATGTTAGATCAAAAGAGATGAGAGTAGATAATTGCCCATTGAATTTGACAACATTGTTGACATTTACAAGTCTTGTTTCTATGGATGGTGGTTACAAAAGTCTGAATAGATTGGGTTCAAAAGAAATTAGGAAGAGAAGAAACCAAGATTGCAAGTATTGAAATTTTGGGGGGTAATTTTGATGTTTAGGTAAATGGGGTGATACTTATAGGGGGGGCTAGGGGCCAAGAGAAAGTTTTTACAGATAGGAGATAAAGCATATGGTAAGTTGATGAAATAAATCTCTAGAAGGAGAAATTTTATGATGCAAGAGGGAGGGTACAATTGCTGGAGTGATTCCAGAATGGTAGAATCCCTCAGATAAATGAAAACTGTACCCTTGAGTAGCATTTTCATCTCTTTTTCCCAGTGATAGGTGGGGGAAAATAAGATAATCAACTGTTTTGCTTAAAAGTCATATTAAATTGGGAAATATTGAGAGATTTATGGTTATTTATCTGATAATAGCATATCAGCACCTTCTAATCTTGTCATTTATTCTGCAATAGGACCCAGATTCAATGCAAAATACCTTATTTAAAGAGTTGTAAGAATTAAAATTTAGTAGAACAGCTTCTTAGGGAATAACATTTTGATAATAGAATATTTATATTTCTCATAAGTCTAAATTATTTAAGCATACAGCATACAATTTTTAATTTACTCACACTACTGTGCCATGTATGGGAACTCATTACATACAGTTCATCCTCCTGTCTCCATGGGTTCCAAAAAGAACAGTTTACAGGGGTTCAGATTGCTTTCTTACCTTATACTTGTTTATTTTTATTTGGTTATCTGTTTCCACATAGTATTGCACAAATAACTTTTCAAAACTGTGTGAAAATTTAGGGGAAAAATACCACCTGAACAGGAATATTGATTGCTTTAAGACTTCCCTATGGATAGTAGATAAAACAGTGATTTTGCAGGGGAAGGACTAGAATTTATAGAATGTAAACAGCTGTCTTTTATATGTTATTCTCAACTCTTTATATCTGAAATGAAAATATTTGTCATGGAGATTTTTTTGGAGATGTTTCTGTAGAAATGTCTGATTGCTGATTCAACTATTAATGAGGATAAATAATTCTATATAATTAAAAAAACAGGTTATTTAAATTCCATTGATAATGTTGGTTATTTTAAAATCTTAGCTCATGAGGAAATTATTAAATTTCTACTTAAAATGGCCTGCTAAGCTATATTTATTTATAATCATCTTCTGTGTTTGAAAGACTTTTGTCCTTGTGTTATATTCTGCCAGAATCTAAAATTTAGAAATGACCATTGCTTACTCGATATTATAAAATATCTAATTACTTACATTGAATTTTAAACTAAATATCAGTATTTATCTAGCTTATATAGGTAATCTATCATTACTTATATTTTCTTTTAGAAATTACCACTAAGGATGGTTAAAAATTAGGCTTAGAATTAGGAAAGTAGAAATGGGATCCTTTCTCAGTTTTGGCTGAGGCCCAAAAGGCCAAGAACAGAGCAATATATGCCAAGAATCTCCTTATATCACAGTTAGGAGCCAGATCTATGCAAGTCTTACAATACAAGTGGCTTAAAACCAGCTTTATGACAGTTAGCCCAACATTTACCTCAGTGGTCTAAACGTTTAAGATTGATGAGATCAAGTGGAAGAAGTGGAAATGCTGTGGCATTTTCCCATTTCCCTCCATAGGGATGGGAGGAAATGATTTTCCTTTATCTTTGAACTTGTATGTTAAGGGCTCATAGTGGAATGGTGTCTGATTCACATTGGAGAAGTCAAAGGCATGGCTGTGATAATTGGCTACAGACAATGGGGTAGAGAGAATGGGCTGGAACCATATTTACAATTTGTCAAGGAAAAGAATGCCTGAGTAATTACTGTGATTCAGATGTGGAGAGAGCAAGTAAGCAAGCGTGTACTCTGCCCTGAAGTTTAAAACAAATGAACTTTTCCCAAAAGAGTCCAAGAGGATGATGGAATCCCAACAGTGGAATCTGTGTGTGTGTGGCGGGGGGTGGGGTGGGGGGGTGGGGGTGGACTGCAGAATGATTGTGGCTGAAGTTAGAGTCAGGAGTTGCCGGCTGGAGACAAGCTATGGATGGCTGTTTTATGGTAATTGAAATTGGAGGTTCTTGAAGAGGGGATTTTGAGGAAAAATTGCTTCAATATGTGTTCATCAATTGTAATAAATGTACCACACTAATGAAGGATGTTGTTAATGTGGGAAAGTGTGGGAGGGGGAGGGAGTGGGGCATATGGGAATCCCCTATATTTTTTACATAACATTTATGTAATCTAAAGTTTCTTTAAAAGAAAATTCTATAAATGAGCAAGGCAGGGTAACAGAGCAAAAGCCAGTCATGCTCCTGCCCACTGGGAACTTCCCTGTCTGAGGAAGGTCTGGTTGGGGAGGGAGGAGGTTTCATTTTTTTAATCAAGCTCAGAGTTGTTGGTTATTACACAAGGCTGTATATCTTAATTATGAAGTGACAATTTTAGTGGGTATGAAAGTGCCGAGGGGGACTTTTTATTATTTGAAGGTGATTCAAAATATGTTATGAGATCTCCTGGAGATTTCATCCAAATACAAAGGAAGTATAGATCGTATAGCTGGTTTGGAGGGGGATGGGGAAAAAATTCTTCATAATTGAGTCCACCAGCTTGTAGCTTATTCAATAAAAAGTTATTTTGGTTTCCAAACAATGATTAATAGGAAGGAAAACAGCTTATTTTTCATAATCTGTATGCCACTGAATTCATATTGTGAGGAAGCACTTCACCTCTCAGAATGCATTTGTTCCTGTTGCCTCTGTATCTTGTGGTGAGATTTTTTCCAGGATACATATCATTCATCCCTTGCATTCCTATGGATATTCCTATGAAGATATAATTCAAAAGAGATATATAGGGGAGTGGATGTGGCTTAAGCAGTTGAGCACCTGCTTCCCACATGGGAGATCCCAGGTTTGATCCTTGGTGCCTCCTAAAAACAACAACAACAATAAAATACAAGCAACAAGCAAACAAACTAAAATACCAACTCAGGGGAGCCATTGTGGCTCAGTGGTTGATCACTGGCTTCCCACACATGAGGTTCCGGGTTTGTTCCCTGGCCCTACCCCAGTACCTCAGATATCCCAGTATCTCAGGTTTCTTGCCTCTATGTTATAATAACTTGAGACATAGTTACACAAAGAAAAGCTGCAAAGAATAGTTAAAACAGAAACAAGTTCAAGAGATTAGTAGTGACCCCTTTTTAGGGTTTTTATTCAGTTCATTAGGTTCTTTAATAATAGAAAAAGCCACTTTATCCAAAGGCTCTCTAGTGTCTCCTGGAATGATTTACTCTAAAGGCCCATGAAACGTAAATTACTTGTTTCAGTTCTCAATTTCTTATACAGCCTCTCTTTATGTAAAATCTTGTTTTTAAGTTTTTGAATGTAGTAATAAGGAAAATGCTACCTTTTATGAATTGGTACCATAAATATTTAGAAAGTAGTAGAGTACTGATTTGGAAAATAAGATGCATTAATATATAGTATGTATATATTTAAGAAATCAGGATATTTTGCGTATTAACTACATATTGATGGCTTTCAATTGGTTTGGATTTGACTAGCTTTTTCTGATTAGTTGTCTTATTTTTGTACCATAGGTTTCTCTTCCTTTGCATGTAGAACAAACAGGTTACTGTGAGTTGGAAATTATATCACATTAAGTGTTAGGTGCTATTCTAAACTCTTTGCATATATTACCTAATTCATTTCTGAAAATAGGCCTGTTGTAAAGACTTATTTTCTTGGTTTATTACCCCTGTTTATAAATCAGCTGACTACAGTACAGAGATTAAGTGTCTGAAGCCACACTGCTAGTTAGTACTAAACCAGGTTTCAAACCCAAACCGTGTGGCTCCAGAATTGGTGTTCTCAAGCACAAATGGTGCCTGTTGATGTAGTTTACTGGCTCCCAAGGCAAATACCATACAATGGTTTGCCTTAAACAATGAGAATTTATTGGCTCACGGTTTTGAGGCTAGTAGAAATCCAGAATCAAGGCATCATCAAGAAATGCTTTCTCCCAGAAGACAATGGCTTCCTAGGGCTGACTGCTTGTGCTACTTGGTCCTTAGCATTTCTGTCACATGGCAATGCACATGGCACTCTCATGGTCTATCCTTTCTCTTCAGAGTTCCCTTGACTTTCAACTTCTGGCTGCTCCCTCTGTGACTTGCTCTCACACTGTCTGAATTTCATTTTGCTTGTGAAAGACTCTAGTAATAGGATTAAGACCAACCTCATTGAGGTGGACCAACCTTACCTAAGTAACCTCATCAAAAAGTCCTACTTATAATGGGTTCACACAGGAGCAGATAAAGTTTAAGAATATGTTTTTTTCTGGGGTACATAGCTCCAAACCATGTGTCAGGCTATGGAGGCAACAAACTTTTTTTCCTACTAGATGAAAGGAGAGCTTGCCTTTGGTATATGGTTTGGAAGTTTCAAAATGATATGCTGGCAATTAAAAACAAAACAAGAGGAGACTTCTGGGGAAGATGTCAGAATAGGATGTTCCAGGACTCAGTCCTTCCACCAAAACAACTACTAAACAGTTCTGAAACAACTATTTTGAAACTACAGAGACCAGAAAAACACTGTACAGCATACAGGAAAAAACCGGAGGAAGAGGCTGATAAACTACAATAAAGAACAGTAAATTGATCTCTCTGTATGGCAGCTACCAGTTCCCATTCCCTATTCTCATGGCAGGCCACCTTGAGGTTCAGTCCCTGGCTAGCTCACTGGTGACAGAAAGAGACCTAAAAATGCTCTTCCTCAAGAAGAGGTGTGGGCAATGCCCATCACTGATCATGGCCTTTGATTGGTGAATTCAGATTGCTGGGGTTTTGGCTCTGAAGGCACCTACTGTTTCAAACCTCCCCAGACAAAGGTGGCTGCAGCCGTTGTTTCCCCAAACAAGGATGGAGGCTGTGGAGATTTAAAGATGCAGCACTTCCTTGAGGATGTAGCAGACAGTTAGCTGAAGGGCTGCATTTTCTTGGCAGGCCAGGAAAGCACAGATTTGGGGAGCCAGTGGAAAAGCTTTTGGTGTTATTCCTGATCCCCTCCCCAGGGCACTGTGAAGCCAGTCTGCACCCACTTCTTAGATCTCTGGCCCTGTTTTGACTGGGAAAGACTGACTTGGGAAGGTCCTCTACAGAGTGACCCTCCTCCCAGAATTTGCCCTCCGGGCAAAAGCAGCATGAGGCAACAAAAGAAGTGTAAAAACTATATAGGTGGACATTCTAGTACAAAGGCCTCCTGGATTCAAACACCCAGGAGAGGGAGGTCTGTGTCCTGGGAAACAGAGGGAATAACCAAACTCCTGTAAACAGAGGAACTCCAGGATAATGAATAAGCAGCTCAGGACTAGACAGATGCCCAGAAAGATAGGGAAAATCCTGTACACTGTATTCGCCTTGGACAGACCTTCTTGAGAGGTGGGCTGATGCTCAAGAAAATCTCTATCTTATCACTAGCTTGTTATAAAACCAAGAGACAAACATCTCAGAGAATGAATCCCAGAGTTAACATTTTAAAATATTAAAATGTACAGTGAGAAACAAAAGAGTACAAGACAGAGATACAAAAATGATGGCCCATTCAAAGGAAGAGGGTAAAAATACACAAATACCAATGAGTAGATGAGAATGTGGACAAAAAAAAAGTGTTTAAAATGATCTTAAAAGTGCTCAAGGAGATGAAGAAGGTACAGAGAAAGAAATAAAGGATATCAGGAAAACAATGAGCAATATGAGTGTCTAAATAAAGTGGTAGAAATTTCAAAAAGGAACCAAACATAATGGAGTTGACTAATAATTGGAATGAAAAATGCCCAGGAGGGTTTTAAGAGCAGATCTGGGATGCCAGAGGAAAGAATCAATGAACTTGAAGACAAGACTCTTGAAATGAGTCTTGTGGCTGAGGAGCAGAAAGAAAAAAAGAAATGTTAAATATGAAAATAATCTAAGACTTCTCTGGGGACAAAATCAAGTGTACCAATATATGCATTCTGGGATTCCCAGAAGGAGAAGAAAGAGAGGAAGGGACAGAAGGAATATTCAAAGAAATACTGAGATAGAACTTCCCAAACCTAGCAAAAGTTGTGAATGTGCACATACAAGAAGCTCAAAGGACACTAAACAGGATAAACAGTTAGAAAAATACATCCAGTGTGAGAGCTTGAAGTTCTTTTAATAGAAAAAAATTATGTTTTCTTTCAAAAAGAAAAAAAAATATATTTTTTAACTAATCTATTCCTGTAAGTGTAAGACCTTTTTTACCGGACTACATCAGTGAGGTGTGACTCAGTTTGAGTCTCTGCCCTCTTACTGGGTCTTACATAAACAGAAACAAAGAGAGGCAAAGAAAAAGAAAACTGCCATTTTTTGATCCTCCCATGTGAGAGAGGATTTGAGGATTGCTAGCAGCCAAAGCTTAAACATGAAGCCCCCAGAGGCTGAAGAGACCAGCCACATGCCTAATTGCCCACAGCTGGACAGGAGTGGAAATTGGAGTAGCAAAGACAGAGAGGAGGCCTGGAAGTAGACAAGTCTTATGCCTGATCACCCACACCTGGGTTCTGGGAGATGGCAGATTCTGGAGGGGCAGATATCAATGGCCATTATGTTTTGCCACTTGGCAGGACACCAGTATCACCAGTAGCTGACTTTGGTGAGAAAGCATCTCTGCTGATGCCTTGATATGGGATATTTCACAACCTCTGAACTGTAAGCTTTTACCCTAAAGATAATTCCCATTATAATACCCAATCCAGTTTTGGTACTTTGCATTGTCAGCCCTGTGGCAAACTAAGACACTCTGTCATATATTGATTACACTATCAAATGCAAAGGACAAGGGGAGGGTTATGAAAGCTGCAAGAGAAAAGCAACATGTTGCATATAAGGGAGTCACAATTAGATAGACTGCTGATTTCTAATCAGAAAAAATGGAGGCAAGAAAGAAGTGCATTGAAATTCTTAAAGTGCTGAAAGAAACACAACTGCCAGCCAAGATTTTATATCAACTGAGATTCTCTTTAAAAAATTAGGGAGAAATTAGGACATTCTCAGATAAACAAAAGCAGAGGGAGTTTATCATCACTAGACCTGTCCTATAAGCAATACTAAAGGGATTTTTCAGTCTGAAAGGAAAGGAGATTAGACAGTGGTTCAAAGCAGCATAAACAAATAAAGACCTGTGGGAAAGGTAAACATTTGGATAATTATGATTGCAAGTGCTATTGTATTGTTTAGTATGTAACTCCACTTCTTACTTCCTATAGGTACAAAAATGCAAATGCATTAAAATAGTGATAAATCTTTGTTGGACATACAGTGTACAAAGACATAAATAGTAATAAGTACAAAAAATGGTGAGAGGACAGAGGGATATGAGAAAAGTGTATGTATATGCTATTGAAGTTAAGTTGGTATCAAACCAAATATGATTATTATATATTTAGGATGTTAAGTTTTAACCCCATGATAACCAAAAGCAAGATAGATGAAAAATATATCCAGATAGAAAGAGAAGGCAGTCAATATGGTACAACACAAAAAGGCAAATTAATATCAAAGTAGATATTAATGAAATTGAGGGACAATAAAAAGTATAAGACTTCCAAAGGCTACATAGCAAAATGGCAGAAGAAAGTCCTGTATTACCAGTAGGTTAAAATGTAAATGGATTAAACTCTTCAGTCAAAAGGGAGAGTTTGGCAGAGCTGGATAAAAATGCGGAACTAATTATTTGCTATCTGCAAGAGACTTACCGAAAGTCAAAGATACAAGTAAGTTTGAGTGTGAAAGGATGGGAAGAAATATACTATGCAAGTAGTAACCAAAGGAGAGCTTTGGTGCCTATACTAATATCAGATAAAATAGACTAAGTCAAACATAGTTATGAGGGACAAATACCATCATTATATATTGATAAAGGGGGACAATTCAACAGGAAGATGTAACAATTAGAAATATCAACTGACAGCAGAGCCACAAAATGTATGAATCGAATACTGACAGATTTGTAGGGAGAAATTGTTCTACAATGATAGTAGGAGATTTTAACACACCATTCTCAATAATGGATAGAACATCTAGTGAGATCAATGAGGAAGTACAGGACTTGAATGATACAGTAAACCAACAAGACTTAACAGACATATATAGTATCCTGTATCCATTAAAAACAGGATACACATTATTCTCAAGTGTACATGGACCATTCTCCAAGATAAACTCATATATTGAGTCACAAAACAAGTCTCAATAAATTAAAAAAAATATGGAAATCATACAATGTATTTTCTCCTACCACAATGCATGAAGCTAGAAATCAATAGTAGAGGGAGAAATGGAAAATTCACAAATATGGGGAAATTAAACAACATACTCTCAAACAACCAATGGATTAAAGAGGACATTAGAAGCAAAATAGTGAGACATCTTGAGGCAAATGAAGGTGAAAATAAATCTTAACAAAACATATGGAATGCAGCAAAGGCAGTGATGAGGGGGAAATTTATAGCTCTAAATGCTTATGTTAAAAAAGAAGACAGACTTCAAATTGACACCTAACTTCAAAACTGAATGCACTAGAAAATAAAAGTAAACTAAACCCAAAGCAAGCTGAAGGAAGGAAATAACAAAGATTAGAGCAGATATTAATGAAACAATGCAAAAAAAAAAAAAAAAAAACAAAAACAAAAAACACCAAAAACCCAAAGACAGTAGAGAGAATCAACAAAACCTAAAGGTAGTTCTTTGACAAGATAAATAAAACTGACAAGATTGTCAAAGAAAAAAAGAGGAAATAAATAACAGCAAACAGAAATGAAAAGGGGGGCCTTATTAATGACCACACTGAAATAAAAAGGATTAGAAGAGGATACTATGAACAACTGTGTGCCAATAAATTAGAGAACCTAGATGAAATGTACAAATTTTTAGAAGCCCAAAAACTACTTACATTGATGCAAGAAGAAATAGAAGATTTCAACAAGCCAATTATTAGTAAAGAGATTGAATCACTAATCAAAACCCTCAACAGTAAAAAAATTAAAAATACCACAAGAAAAGAAAACTACAGACCAACATCTCTTAAGAATATAGATGCAAAACTCCTCAACAAAATACTATCAAACTGAATCCAACAGCGTATTAAAAGAATTATACACCATGATCAAGTGGGATTTATCCCTAGTATTCAAGGTTGGTTCAACATAAGAAAATAAATTGATGTAATACATCACATTAACAGAATGTAGGAAAAACCCACTTGATCATCTCAATTGATACAGAAAAGGCATTTGACAAAATACAGCACTATTTCATGATAAAAACACTTAGAAAAATATGAATAGAAGCCATAAAAAGGAATGAAGTTCAAATACATGCAACAACATGGATGAATCTGGAGGACATCATGTTGAGTGAAATAAGCCAGCACACAAAATAGGAAAATATTGTATGATCTCACTTATTTGAAACAATTAGAATATGCAAACTCATAGATTCAGAATCAAATTATAGGTTACCAGGGGACTAACCTGGTGGTGATAAGAAATAGGATTTTAAGGGTTTAAATGTACGGGGTTCCTATTTGGAATGATGGGAATATTTGGTAATGGATGTCATGATGGTAGTACAACATTGTGAAGCAATTAACAGCACTGAATATATGTCTGCATATGATTAAAAGGGGAAAAGTTAGCTTGTACATATATAGTAACAGAATAAAAATTAAAAAACAAAAATCCATACTATACCAACAGTGAATCCTAAGTTAAATCATGGACTTTAATTAATAGTACAGTTATAAAAATGTGTTATCAAAAGTTGTCACAAATATTCCACACCAGTACAAGTTATTGGTTGTGAGTGGTGTATGTGAATTCTGTATTTTACACATGATTGTAGTGTAAACTCACAACTTCTCTAATAAACAAATAAAAACAAAACACCCATAAACCAATTACACAGCCTAAGAAAAGAAACATTAGTGATCTTTTGGTTAAACTGCACCAGGCACATGTATATGTATCTGTAACAAATGCTTGCTTGTAAACCACACAATTAGAATCTACTGTTCCTTTTTTATAGATTTGATGGGTTCTTATATATTCTTCCACCTAAATTTTCCTACCCAGGTTTTGTATTGTTTTAAGTTGAAGTGTTATCAACATTCAGCAAAGTACACAAATCTTAAAACATAATTCAGTGACTTCTTACATTTGTACACACCCATGTATTTACCACTAAGACCAAGTTATAGAACATTCCTAGTACTATAGAAATTTTCCACATGTCATATCCCAGTCTATACCTTGCCCAAAATGGTAAGCACTATTCTGATTTTTATTACTTTCGATTGGATTTTACTTGCTCTTGACCTTTATATAAGTGGAAATATAACAATATATACTCTTGTTTCTGGTTGTTGCTCAACATCATTCTTGTGAGATTTTATCTATGTTATTGGTATGGCAGTAATTCTTTGCTTTCCATTGCAGTATAGTATTTAATTGTTATGAACTTACTATGTTATATTTATCCATTTTACTGTCAAATAATATAGACTTAGGTAAGGAGAGACCTTATTTGAAAAGACTATTGCATTAACGAGAAGAGGACTATTTTACTCGGGAGCATGCTCTGAAATTAAGTAAATGTTAAATAAAAAATTAAACAAGCAGAGAAATTACACATGGGCAAAAATGTCAAAGTAAACAGAGTAAGATCTAGAAGTGTCTCAAAGTTCAAGTAGAATGTCATTTCCTTGATAAGGAGGAGTAATACATAAGAATTTATATATGTTGGTTGTATACCCAGGAGTTAAATTGTTATATCATAGTGCTTATATATATTTAACTTTAGAAGACAGGGAAAAACAATTTTCCAATGATTTTCAACTATACTCCATCCTCAATGTATGAGAGTTCCAGGTATTTCACAGTCTCATAAAGACTTGATATTATTGTCAGTCATTTTTAATTTCACCATCTAGTTGGAGTATAATGATATCTCATTGTGGTTTTAATTTGAATTTCCCAGATGGTTAATATTGTTGTGCAGCGTTTCATGTGTTTTGGACTTTTCCAAAACTTTTCCGTTATTCTTGCAAAGTGCCTGTTCAAGTATTTTGCCCAATAAAATTTTTCTTTTTCTTATTTTCTTAGACGTAGTAGATATGATCCATTGTCAGATATTACAGATCACATCTCCAGTCTTTATTATGCCTTTTCACTTTCTTAATGGTGTATTTTAATGAATTGAAGTTCTTCTTTTTAATGAAGTCTAATTTGTTAATCTTTTCTCTTAAGGTTAATATTTTTGTGTCTTTTTAAAGAAATCTTTTCCTCTTCGAAGGTCATAAGATAGTCTATTTTTTTTTCTGGAAACCTTATTTGTTTTTTGTTTCACATTTAGATCTGTAATTCATTTCAATTTTTTTTGTGTGTGTGAGTGTATGATGTATGGTAGGGACGAGTCTCATTTAAAAAAAAATATACATATCCAGTTAATGAGCACATTGATTGAAACAGCCATCCTTACTCTACTGAATTGACTTTTTGTAAATCAGTTGCTTGATTCTGCTTTCTATTCCACCAGTCTAACATTGCTTGCCCTTGGGTCAGCAATTAACTTTTCTTCCTTTTTTAAAACTTTATTTCTAAAGAAGTTTTAGATTACAGAAAATCTACATAGAAAATATAGGGGATTCCCATATACCTTCCCCTCCCTCCTCCGACACTTCCCCCCACCCATTAACATCTTTCATTAATGTGGTGCATTAATTGATGAACATATATTGTTAATGTTACATATATTGTGCAATGTTACAATTGATGAGCATATTTTGAAGCGTTGCTACTACCCATGGGCTATAGTTTACATTATGGTTTACACTATGCAACACACAATTTTTATAGGTTTTGACAAAATGCATAATGACCTGTAAATGTCATTGCACTATCATGCAGAACAATTCCCATGTGCCAAAAATTCCCCATATTACACCTATTCTTCCCTGTCCCTCCTTTCAGAAACTCTGGTGACCCCTGTTTTTATATCACTGTTACAAGTTCTTCCATTTCTAGAATAATAATGTTTACATTGGTCCATAGTTACATTCCCCCCTTATGTTCTTTTCTCAATCTTGAGGAATTTGGGGTGGACTGCAGATGCCCACTCTGTTTCCAACTGAGAGGGAGCTTAGATCCTATGGGGCACATGGATGGAATTGCCTTGCTTGAAGTTGTAAATACTCTGTTTTATTGGGATGGGAGTTGTCCATCATCATCCTTTTGTTAGTTTTTCTGGGTGAGTCCCTTGAATTGGAGAGTAGGCATTGGATGCAACTCTGCTGAGATTTAGGGCTCAATTGGTATATGAACAGATCAATGATTTAAGTCTCTAGGACATTTATTTAGTGGGTATAATGCTAATTATAGGTTCAAATAAAAGGGGCAGAAAAACCATTTGTAGGGAAATTATAAATGAGTCTAACTCTGTTACATTGGGGAGATACATTAACATATATTCCAGGGTAAGGTCCACCCATGGGATGACTATTTCCTGGGGTTGTCTGCCCTGACTATATTGTCCAGATGTCTCTAGAGCCCTCAGGAGCACCCATGCTTGGGGTATTGTTTACTGTGGCAGTCAGTGGGATCATCTTGAGATATGCGTAAGTGTAACCTCTGGAATGACCTCCCAACTCACTTTGAAATCTCTTAGCCATTAAAACTCTTTTGTATTTAATATTTCCCCCTTTGGTCAAGGTGTTTTTCCAAATGCATCACTAGTTGGTACTTGATAATAATCCCTTGGTGCCAGAGAGGCCCATCCCTGGGAGTCATGTCTCATGCTAGAGGTGGGGGGTGGGGGTGAGGGAAGCAGTGAGCTTATACACTGAATTGGCTTATAGAGAGGCAACATTTAAGTAAAAAGGGGGTTTTCGGGAGGTAACTTAGGCAATATGTATTACTAGGCTAAGTTTCACTTTTACAATAGTGAGGCTTATAAGTACAAGCATTAATATTAAGGGCCTGGTGTATTGGTCTGTCCTCTTTCACATAGACAGACTACTCCCATGTACTCTAGAGATTCTTGCCACTTTATTAGAGAATGTAGCACTCCCCAGGATGGGAATTTAATATTTTGTTGGTGATTGTGTGGGTCTCCACCCACTGAGATAATACCCCATTACCACTTGACACAGTCATATTCCATAGAGGCATACCCCAGGTGTATCCTTCTCCACACATCCCCCTACCATTGATACTGGACCAGTGATCCTCCCCTGCTATAGTTGTAACTTTTCTGTAATCCAATACCTCCCCAAAGACAAAGCTAAAAAATATTTCTTGCACTATGCTTTTGATAACAAATAAATATTTGTTATCTTTTATTTATGTTTACTATATCTTCTGTAAGGTCCCCCAGTGTCCTTAGTTTTTATCACTTTATTTTCAAAGAAGCTTTAGGTTACAGAAAAGTCACATTGAAAATATAGGGGATTTCCATATACCCCAACTCCTCCCCTTCCTCCTTTCCCCCCTATTAATATCATCACCTGAGTATGGTACATTTATTACAATTGATGAACAAGTATTGAAGCATTGCTACTAACCATTGTCAATAGTTTACATTATGGTTTACACTTTGCACAGTACAATTTTATAGATTTTTACAAAATATATAATGGCCTGTATCCGTCATTGCAAAATCTTGCAGAACAATTCTAATGCCCTGAAAATGCCCTATGTTACACCTATCTTTTCTTACCCCTCCCCTCAGAACCTATGGAAAACCACTACGCTTCAATTTCTCAAGATTAAGGTTCATAGTTGCATGCATTAATATTGAGGGCATGACATATGGTCTGTTCTCTTTAATAAGGCACTGCCTATGTACTTGAGAGATTCTTGCCCCTCTATTTGAGAATGTAGCAGGACTCCCCAGATGGGAGTTTAATCCTGTGTTGTTTATTGTGTGGGTCTCCACCTGCTGAGATAAAACCCTATGACAAGATGAACACATTAATATGCCCTATGTACACCCTTTCCCATGCATACTCCCTGTTTCAGTGATCCTTCCCTACCATATTTGCCAAAAGAACAGTCCCAAAATTGTAGTTTCAACCACAGACCTACAGATTCCCAGAGTTGACCTGTTCCTTTCTCCAGCCCTCCCCACCCAGTTCCTTGGTTAGTCCAAACCAACAGCCCCCTGCCTTGCTCACCCTCTCATTCCAGCACTGATGACCCCACTCACATCCCTGCACCACCATCACCCCATTTACTGCCAAACCACCCTCAGATGGAGCATCAGCTCACCACACACTACTCCCTTTCTGTCTCCAGATAACCTATCTTCCAGGCTCTGTCACTATGAGTCTGCTCATTATGCTTAGGTCATATCAACGTGGTCATGCATTATTTGTCCTTTAGTGAATGGCTTACTTCACTCAACATAAGGTCTTCAAGATTCTTCCATGTTGTTGTTTGTGCCCATACTTGATTCCTTTTTCCAGCTGAGTAATATTTCATTGTGTGCATATACCACATTTTGCTTATCCATTCATCTGTTGACGGACATTTTGGTTGCTTCCAATTTTTGGCAACAGTGAATAATGCTGCTATGAACATTGTTGTGCATATATCTGTTCATATCCCTCCTTTCAATTCTTCTGGGTTTATACCCAGCATCAGGATTACTGGATCATGTGGAAATTCTATAGTTAGCTTCCTGAGGAACTGCCAAACTGTCTTCCACAATGGCTGCACCATTTTACATTCCCATCAGCAGTGGATGAGAGTTCCGTTCCTCTATGTCCTCTCCAACATTTGTAGTTTTCTGTTTATTTTAACAGCCACCAGTTTAATAGGTATAAGATGATATCTCATTGTAGTTTTGATGTGCATTTCCCAAATAGCTAATGTTGTGCATCTTTTCATGTGCTTTTTTAGCCTTTTGTATTTCTTCTTTGGAAAAGTGTCAATTCAAATTTCTTGCCCACTTTTTAAATGTCTTGTTTGTCTTTTAATTTTTGAGATCTAGGATTTCTTTATGTAGGCTGGATATTAGACTGTTATTGCATAAGTGATTCGTGAATAATTTCTCCCATTCAGTCGGTTGCCTTCTCACTTCCTTGAGAAACTCCTTCAAAGAACAAAAGTTTTTAATTTTGAGGAGGTCCCATTTATCTATTTTATCTTTCATTGCTTGTGCTTTGGATGTAAAGTTTATGAAACTATGTCCTACTACAATATCTCGTAGATGCTTCCCTACATTATCTTCTAGGAGCTTTATGGTCTTGGCTCTTCTGTTTAGGTATTTGATCCATCTTGAGTTCATTTTTGTGTAGGGAGTGAAATGGTTATCCTCTCTCATCCTTTTGGATATGGATATCCAGTTCTCCCAGCACCATTTTTTGAAGAGGTCATTCTATCCCAGTTGAGTGGACTTGTTGGCCTTGTTGAATATCAGTTGACTGTATATGCACAGATCTATATCAGAACTCTCAATTTGTTTCCATTTGTCAGTGTGTCTATCCTTCTGCCAATACCATGCAATGTTGATCACTGTAGCTTTGTAGTATGCTTTAAAATCAGGTAGAATGATGTCTCCAATTTTCGTTTTCTTTTTCAATATGTTTTTGGCTCTTAAGGGCCCCTTGTCCTTTCAGATAAATTTCATAATTGGCTTTTCCAGTTCAGTAAAAAATGCTGTTGTAATTTCTATTGGGATTGTGTTACATCTGTAAATCAATTTGGGTAGGACAGACATCTTAATGATGTTTAATCTTTAGCTTCTAAGAACATGGTATATTTTCCATTTATTTAGGTCTTTGTTGATTTCCTTTAACACTGTTGTGTAGTTTTCTGTGTTCAAATCCTTTATATCTTTAATTAAGTTTATTCCTAGATATTTAATAATCTTAGTTTCTATTGTAAACAGAATTTTTTTCTTGATTTCTCCTCAGATTGTTCATTATTATTATCAGAAATGCTACTGATTTTTGCAGGTTGATCTTCTATCCTGTCATATTACTGAAATCATTTATCAGATCTAGAAGCTTTGTTGTAGATTTTGGGGGGGTTTCTATGTGTAGGATCATGTCATTTGCAAATAGTGAAATGTTTACTTCGTTCTTTCCAGTTTATATGCCTTTTATTTCTGTTTCTTGCCCAAGTGCTTGAGCAAGCACTTCTAATACAGTGTTATATAAGCGATAACAGTGGGCATCCTTTTCTTTTTCCAGATCTTAGAGAAAAAGACTTTAGCATTTCACCATTGAGTATGAAGTTAGCTCTGGGTTGTTCATATATACCTTTTATCATGTTGAGGAAGTTTTATTCTATTCCTATCTTTGGAAGTGTTTTTATCCAGAAAGGATGCTGTAAGGTGTTGTCTCAGTGAATGAAGACATACACAATAACCAAAAGAATATTGAATTCCCATTCTGGGGAGTCCTGCTATATTCTCTAATAGAGTGGTAAGAATCTCTAGAGTATATGGACAGTGCCCAGTGAAGGAGGACAGACCAAAATGCTAGGCCCTTGATATAGATTCTTGTATTTATGAGCCTTGTTCTTGTGAAACTGAAACTTGGCCTAGTAATATATATTGTCTAAGAATTACCTCTTGAAAGCTTCTTTGTTGCTCCAGTGTGGACTCTCTCTAAGCCTAACTCATCATATAAACTTGCTGCCTTCCCCCGAGTGTGTGGCGTAATTCCTGGGGATGAGCTTCTCTGGCATTGAGGGATTATTACCAAGCGCCAACTAATGGTACATTTGGAAAAAGACCTTGACCTAAAGGGGGAAATATTAAATACAAAAGAGTTTTATGGCTAAGAGATTTCAAAGTGAGTTGGGAGGTCATTCAGAGGTTAAGCTTATGCACATCTTAGGATGATATTGCTGATTGCCACAGTAAACAATGCCTCAAGCAGAAATGCTCCTGAGGGCTATAGAGTCATCTGGACATATTAGGCAGAGCAGACACCTTCAGGAAATCGGGACCTTGTCAGTAGGCCTTATCTTGGAATATATGATACCCTATCTCCCCAATGTGTCAGAATTTGACATGGTTTTTCTGCGCATTTTATTTGAACCTATAATTAGCACTATACCCGTTAAATGTATGTCCCAGTGACTTAAAACTTTTGACTTAAATCATGTGCTGGCTGAGCCCTGAATCTCAGCAGAGTTGCAGCCAACACCTACTCTCCAATTCATCAGACTCACTCAGTACAAATAAAAAAGGATGATGATGGACAATGCCCATTCCAAAAAACAGAGTATCTACAGGCAAGAGAGTTCCATCCATGTGCCCCATGGAATCTAAGCTCCCTGTCAATTGGAAGCAGAGTGGGCACCACCATCCTAAATTCCTCAAGACTGAGGAATGAACAAACATAAGGGGGAAATGCCACTATGAACCAAAGTAGACTTATTATTACTCTAATAATGGATGAACTTGTAACAGTGATATAAAGACACTGGTCACCAGAGGTTCTGAGGGGTGGGAGAGGGAAGAATAGGTGTTCCATGGGGCATTTTGGGCACATAGGAATTTTTCTGCATGATATTGAAATGATGGACACAGGCCATTATGCATTTTGTCAAAATTTATAAAATTCTGCAGCGCAAAGCACAAAGCATAATTTAAACTATAGAACATGGATAGTAGCAATCTTCAATATTTGTTCATCAAATATTGTTCAAATAAAATTTGTTCATCAATTGTAACAATTGTACCACACTAATGAAAATGTTGTTAATGGGGGAAAGTGTGGGAGGGGGTGGGGTACATGAGAATCCCTTATATTTTCAATGTAACATTTATATAATCTAAAGCTTCTTTAAAAGTAAAGAATTATTTTTATAAAAAGCAAAGGATTCTGTTTGTAGTCAAATGCTTTCTCTGCATCAATAGAGATGATAATGTGATTTTTTTCTTTTGATCTGTCAATGTGGTGTTATTACATTGATTTTCTTGTGTTGAACCATCCTTGCATCTTTGCACCACTTGATCATGGTGTATAATTTGTTTTATGTGTTGTCAAATATGATTAGCAAGTATTTTCTTGAGGATTTTAGCATCTAAGTTCATTAGAGAGAATGGGCTGTAGTTTTCTTGTGTGTCTTTTTGTGGCTTTGGTATTAGGGTGATGTTGGCATGATAGAATGAGCTAGGTAATGTTCCCTCCACTTCTGTTTTTTGGAAGAGTTTAAATGGTCTGTGTTAGGTCTTTCTGGAATGATTGGTAGACTTCACCTGTGAAGTTACCTGGTCCTGGGATTTTCTTGGTTGGGAGGTTTTTGATGACTGATTCAATCTCGCTGCTTGTGATTTGTCTGTTGAATTCTATATCTTCCTTCATCAGTGTAAGTTACATTTGTGTTTCTAGAAATTTGTCCATTTTTTCTAAGTTATCCATCTTGTTGGCATACAGTTTTTCAAAGTATCCTCTTATGACACTCTATCTCTGTGAGATCAGTGGTGATATGCCTGCTCTCATTTTTTATTTTATGTATTTGCATCTGTGTCAGTTTGATATTATTTATGAATTCTGAAAAGAGATATTGATTATATTTGTAAACTGGCCTGTTCCTCTGGGTGTGAAAACCTTTGATTGTATTAGATTCAGCTGAGATGTCTTTGATTAAGTTATGTTAAGATTAGGGCTTTGATATGACCCAGTCAATACAGTGTAACTCAGTTTGAGTCCCTGCCCGCTTCATGGGCTATATAAATGGACACTCAATCAAGGATACACGTAAAAGTAGATACACAGAAGAGATACACAGAGGAAGAGAGACAGCTCCGTAGACACGGCAGAGGCCCCAGAAAGAGAGATGAGCCATTTGCCTGATAGTTTACAGCTGACCTTGTGAAGGGAAAAAAGCAGCTGAGCCTGGAAAGAAACGAGCCCTGGGAAGAGAGATGAGCCCTATACCAGCCTACAGCTGAGATTGGAAGCAGTTGAACCTACGGGAAGAGGAAGGCTGAACCTTTGCAGACATCACCCGCCATCTTGCTTCAACACATGGCAACAGAGTTTGGTAAGGAAGTAACCTTGAGTTGAACTCTTTAGGGCCTTGTAACTGTAAGCTTCTATCCCAAATAAATACCCTTTATAAAAGCCAACAGATTTCAAAACACCTCTTTGGCTGACTAATATAGCATCTTTTCTCTTTTTTTTTGTTAGTCTCACTAAGGGTTTGCCAGTTTTATTCATCTTCTCAAGGAACCAGCTTTTGGTTCTGTTAATTTTTTTCTAGTGTTTTTTATTCTCAATATCATTTTTAAATTCTGCTCTAATCTTTCTCATTTCCTTCCTTCTCCTTGCTTTGGGATTAGTTTGTTGTTCTTTTCTAGTTCCTCCAGGTGTGTAGTTAGGTCTTTCATTTTGGCTCTTTCTTCATTTTTAATATAAGTATTTAGGGCTATAAATTTTCTTCTCAGCACTGCTTTAGCTGCATCCCATAGGTTTTGTTATGTTGTGTTCTCATTTTCATTCCTTTTGAGGTAGTTACTGATTTCATTTGCAATTTTTCCCTTGACTCACTGATTGTTTAAGAGTGTGTTGTTTAACTTCCATATCTTTGTGCCTGTTCTGGTTCTCTGTCCCTTATTAATTTCCAGCTTCATTCTGTTGTGGTCAGAGAAAATACATTGTATAATTCCAATCTTCCTAAATTCATTGAGACTTGTTCTGTGACTTAGCTTGTAGTCTATTATCGAGAATGATCCATATGCATGCAAGAAGAAAGTATATCCTGCTGAATTTAGGTGTAATGTTCCATATATGTCTATTAGGTCTAGTTCCTCTAATGTATTATTCAAAATCTCTCTTTTTTAAAAAGAGATGTTCTGTCCAATGGTGATAATGGTATATTAAAGCCCCCCACTGTAATTGTAGAGGAATCTATTTCTCCCCTTAGTTTTTCCATTGTTTGCCTCATATGCATGTGGGGTTACCTTGTTAGGCTCATAAATGTTTATTATTGTCCTTTCTTCTTGATAGATTATCCCTTTTATTTATAAATAGTGTCCTTTTTTGTCTCTTACAATAGTTTTGCATTTAAAATATATTTTGTCTGATATTAATATAGCTACTCCCACCGTTTTTTTGGTTATTGTTTGCATGTAAAATTGTTTTCTAACCTTTTACTTGCACCCTCCTTGCATTCCTGGGTTTAAGGTGAGTTTCTTGTAGACTGCATATAGATGGGTCATATTTCCTTATCCATTCTGGCAATCATTGCCTTTTGATTGGTGGAGAGTTTAATCCATTAACATTCAATGTTGTTATTTTCAATGCCATTTTTTTAAAGGTTTATATATGTCATATTTTGTTTTTATTTCCCTTTCTTATCCTTTTAGTTATTCTTTTTAATAATCTTCTTTTCTACATTCTCCTCCAACCCTCTCTTTCCTGTTTTTCCTTTCAACCTGCAGAACCCCAGATGGTTCTCTTGTCTGTGTACTCATTGTTTGCTCACCTTTTCCAGGAGGCATGGAATCTGAACCCAGGACCTCCCACATTAAAAGCGAGTGCTCAATGGCCTGAGCCACATCCGCCCTCTATGGGCTGCAGTGTCTGCTGGTTTGTGGTGTCTGCTTGTTGCTTCAGGAGACAGCATCTAGCTCGTTGCAGCGGGAGGTGGCATCTGCTCATCTTCTTTTAGGAGGCATCTGGACATGAACCTGGGACCTCCCATGTGGTAGGCAGGTGCCCAACTGGTTGAGCCACACCTGCTTCCCTGTTTTTTAGTATGGCTTGTAATTTTTGCTGGTGTTTAGGCATCTGTTTATCTTGATAGGCTTATTCAGTTGTCTAGCTTCCCTTTCTACTCTAGGGTTTATTTCATTTTGTTTTGTGGTAAGGGTCCTCTTTGACAATTGTTTCCACTTATTCTATATACTTGTAGATTTCTGTGTTCCCCTGAAAAAATATTAAGACCATAAAAAAGGAAAGTAAGAGGGAGAGAATAATAATAATTAATAATAATAATATAAAAGCTGGAAAGGGAACCATAAAATTGCCAGGAAAAAAAAAAAAGAATAAGATTGAAAAATCATAAAAAATAAAAAGGAATAAGAATAATAAAGGTAGAATTAAAAAAAAAGAAACAGGAAAAAATAGTATAAATTAAAAGACTGGAAAGATGAGAAGAGAAGAAAGAAACAGAAGACCAGACAAGAGAATGTGGAATGAAGAAAAGCAATGGAAAAGGGAAAAATGAATGAAAGAAAAGAAATAAAGAAAATAAGGGCAAAAAAGACAAAAAAAGAAAAGAAAAAAAAAAAGGGAAAAGAGGAAAAACAGGTCTCCTTCTTAGGCACTAGCAACTGTCCCAGTCTGCCAGTGCTCACCAATCAATCACCCTGTGGCCCACCCTCCACAGGTAAGGTACCCAGGTGTAGAGAGAAAAATAAAGAATAAAGAATAAAAGGAAATTAAAAAATATAAAATAACAACAACAAAAAAAAAACTAAAAAAATTCTCAGTCTAAGTTTCCTGTCACAAGGCTGCTTGTCCCTCAACTCCCTCTCCCTCAGGGAGCCTGCTGGGTACCTGACAACTTGCTGGATCACTCTCTGGATCCCTTCCCTTCTGGGTTTTTGGGCACCTGACAGCTTCTGGTCTGCCTTTCCCCACCCCCTTTCCTTCAGGCTTGTTTGGCTTTTGAAGGCTTGTCATCTGCCTCTCCAAGCTTCTCTTTCTCCTGGGCTGTTAGGTATCTGTCAGCCAAACCCTTACTGACCCAGTTCCTTTCTCTCCCAGAGTGGGTGGGTGTGAGAACCCTACTGATGAGCTCTCCCCTCCACTCTCCCTGGAGCCCCTTCAGTGCCAGCTGGTGTCTTTCCTTTTCTTTGAATCAGCTGAGATCTGGTCCGCCTACCCTATCTCCTCCCCATTCCCCTCTCCCCCCTGAGCTGGCTGGGTGCCAGTCCCCATACCTGTTTGCCTCACGGGGTTCCCCACCTTAAGAGCCTGCTGGGCACTGGGATGCAGCCCTGGTGGCCCAGTGGCTTTCCTCACTCTTGGAGCCGGCTGAGCATTGGTCTTGTAGTGAAATCTCTTCCCTTACTTCTCTTTCCCACTGAACCGGCTCTGTGCTGGCTTGCCTGCTCTATCTCCCATGGCTTCCCTTTTCATCGGCCAACTGGGTCTCCCCAATTGCCCCCACGGTCCTGTGGCTTCCCTTCTGCTAGGTAAACCTGCCTACCTTCCCAAAGTTTTTGGAGGAGGAGTGCAGCCTGCCATTCCCTACTCTGCCATTTTGGATCTGCAATTCACTTTTAAAATTACTGTAGCTGAATGCCCGGTAAAGTATGTCCTCTACATTTGTTCTTCTTTAGGATTACCTTGGCATTCTAGGTCCTCTGTGTTTCCATATGAATGTTTTCTATTTTCGTACACACAGGCACAAAATGTTTGGATTTTCATTGGCATAGTATGGACTCAATTTTTTTCTGATTTGTATTAAAACATTAAATTAAAAAGTAAACAAGCAAAAAAAAAAAAAAATCACACCTGGGAAAATGGCAAAGTAAACATAGAGAAATTGGAAATGAAGTTTTTCACCATAACGTTGGAATAACCACTTCCTCTTCATAAACATGGCTAGACTTGGGGTAACAGGTATTTGAAAGCATATCAAATACAAATCATACCTCTGAGTAGTATTCAGGAATGGGAATTTGGGACTTCTGTGTTTCTACTATCAGGGCACTTACTCTTCTGAATTTGACGTTTAGCTCCATGAGTTCTGAATCTGGAGTATTTTTGTATGTTTTTTTTGCTACCATTTTTCCATGGCCTGGAAAAGTATCTGGCCATAAAAGCCACTCACTAAATATTTGTTGAATGAATGGATCAATCTACATATGTCAGTATTCAAAATGTGTAATATTATTTAAGTATCAGTTTTATGAAAAGGGAATAGTTTCAATTTATGAAAATTTGCATTTAAGGAACATTCTTTTCCCCAAAACAGTGTTAAACTACAAAAAGTTAGGGATGATAGATGATATTAATCATGCCAATAATAACTTGGTAACAATACTAGATACTGTATCATATTCCTTTAAAATATACATTTCAAAATTAGTCTTATTGTAAATTTGGTTCACTTTAAGAGCCTGAATAGTTTTGAAATACAGTGCAGTCTATATCATTTATTACCTTCTAGATGTTCATGTAAGAACTCTTAATTTTTGGAAGATACACAAAAAATTTCTTCTTGATTGTTATTGTGAAACTTTTAAAGAGGAAATTAAATCTGTCTGACTCCATCTTCAACTCCCAGGCATCCAATCCAGTCTATACTGGCATCACTTTCTATTCTTTCCCCACTTTGTAATACTGGAACTCTTCTTACTCACATCTAAAGGTAATTCTTTCATCCATTATTTGGATCTCAGGTCTCCTATTTGGGGGTGGGAGGGTTGGAATTGGGGTTTATATTCTTTCAAGCTTTTCCACAGATATGGATATTTTATAATATATTCAGGTTTTCCATTACAGACAAAGGAAAGGAAAAATGCCAACACTGAACTCCATATCTATCTCTCATCCCTCTGTCCTTTTCTTTCTCTAGAGTTTACACAGTAATCTAAAAAAAGTTAGATGTATTCCCTCACTCCATTTCCTAACGACCTGCTCACAGAACTGTGTACTCGTCTGGTTTGGGCCCCTTTCTCTGCTGCAGAACAGCTTTCTCTTTTATTCAATTTCATGGAGAAATTTCATTCCTAATCTTAGTCTCTCAGTGATATTTAGCCCTATTGGTAAACTCTTCCATGAAACATTTTTTTCCCTTGACTTCTGTTGGCACTGCACACTTCTGGATTTTCTCCTTCCTTTCGGGTAGTTCATTCTTTGACTTAATTGTCTTATCTCCTTCTATCTCAGGGGTTCTTAACCAGGGGTCATGGACCCCCAAGGAGTCCGTGGAAAGATTTCAAAGGGTCTGTGAGCTTGAATTGAAAAAAAGATCAACTTATTATCTTTATTTTCTCTGACCTCTAACTGAAATCTAGCATTTCCTTCACTTATGAATGTATGCTGTAAATAAATAACAGTAGTATTCATTTCACCTGACTGGCAAAGGGGTCCTTGGAATAAAAAATGTTAAGAACCTCTGCTCTTATCTGCTCTTTAAATGCTAGAGTTCCTCACATCTCAATCCCATGTCCTTTTCTCTTCTCATTGTAAAATCTCTTTCAAACAAGTGATTGTTAAACTGCTCATTAGAATAATCTGAGGAGCTTTTTAAAATCCCTTTGCCTGGCCAAATCCTAAATTAATCAAATCAAAATCTGAAGGCGGAGTAGGGATCAGTATTTTGTACTGAATCTAATGTACAGCCAAGGTTGAGAATCACTAGACAAATTCATCTAAACTCACAACTTTAAATACCACATCTATATCGGAATAATGAACATGTATGGTTCTTAAATGCATAACCAACACATGGCACATTGCATGGCACATGGTAAGTGCTCAAAGAACTATTAACTGAATTAAAGAATGCCTAAAGTAAAAGAGAAATTTAGCATATTGGTGTTTGCATGATGGTTAAGCTTTGTTGGTCTTTCAAGAATCATAGTATTTAGTTGATGTTGTTATTTGGGTTTTCTGGGAAACAAGCTCTGAGATGGACTTTTGTATTAAGAAAGGAATTGTTCTTGGGAACAATACCTTACTGTAAGGGGATCAGAAGCAGATTAAAAAACAGGAAGAAGGTGAACTGCAAAGCAGTTGTCATTGAGGCCTCAGTTGATGCCATAGGAAGCCCTGAAGCTGGGATGGCTCTTCAGATTTGTTCCAAATTGTGTCACTAGACAGATAATCAGATGACTTTGTTTCCCCGTATCAAAGTCATTATATGTGGGTTGCCTCCTGAGTGAGGGCATACCCTCATGTAAGACATTTCTTTTAGCTGAAGGCTATTCTAGAAGAGCCCCAGCTATGAACCTTAAGCAGCTATTTTAGTTTCCTAGACTACTTAAAGCAGATACTGTGAAATGGGTTAGCTTAAACAATGATAATTCATTAGCTTACATTTGAGGCCAAGAAAATGTCCAAATCAAGGCATCATTAAGGCTTCTCTATCACATGACAAGGCACATGGCGGTGTCTGCTGATCGCTGCCTTCTCCTCTGGGTTTCACTGATTGCAGTAGCTTCTTGCTTCCATGGCTTTTTCTGTCTTTGAATTTCATTCTCTTATAAAGGATAATAGGATGAAGTAATAATAATAGGATAAAGACCCATCCTGAGTGAGGTGGGTCACACCTTAACTGAAGTAGCCTCATCATAGGTCCTATTTACAATGGGTCCATACTCACAGGAATGGATTAAATTTAAGAATTGTTTTTCCAGGGGTACATACAGCTTCAAACCACCACAGCAGCCAATATTCCTGGCAGCAGCCTCCCCTCTGAAGAGCAACCTGGGTGGTGCAGCATTCGCTATAGGTAGTATTCTAGAATCCTAGAATCTCAACTGAACGGAGTCATAGATACCACTTGATTTAAACCTTTTATTTTAAGATGAGTATATTGAGACTTAGAGAAGGTAGTTGATTTGCCCAATATATGTGGTAAGCTTACAGTCTCTCTCGGGTTAGAATATTAGTTTCTTGACTCTTAGACAAATGTTTCTTCGATTATAACCTCACTGATACTCAATTTTATTATGCATGTGTCATTTATCTTATGAACATTTCTGTTAGGCCAGAAGAGAAAAAACTTATATATATATTATATATGGAAAATTGATAAAAGATGGTAACATCTAGGTGAAGTTGATAGCAGGTTTAGAGGTATTACTTTGGATTCTTCTTTGTTGTGTCAGGATGTAATCCTGTTTTTGCATATTATGGAAAGTAATTGCACAATAAACATTGTGTTTGGATTGAGGGTTAAGTTTAATTCCTTATGTCATAATATCTGTATCTCATTAACAAGCCAATCATGGGTAATAAGAATGTATGATATTTTATACTGAGAAGCATACCATATAAATAGAAAATATTTATTGTTTTCATAGAATGAGCAATTTCACATGTGATATGTTAAAGGTGATCAATGGATAGCCCTTAATGAGATTTGGAGACTGCTGGTATCCAAAATCCGGCATCTCTCCAAATAGATGCTTCTACTTTGTGAAAAATAGTTTCCTTGAGCCATGGATGATGTAATTGCATAATTTGAGGTAGACAAGATTTGAAAATGATTCCACAGGCTCCAACAATTCCCTTAGCTCAATTGGAGAGTGAATATTATGAATGTTGTGGAACACTGTTCTTAATTATGATCCTTAGCCCATAATCATATGACAGAATTTACCACACACATACACATATATCCATAAACACATTCGTTTCAAATAAATATAAATTAATTAAACTCAACTTATCATGTAAAAGATGTCACTCCCTGTATTCATAAACTTTGTTTACAGTTTAATTTGTGAAAACACAGAATGGAAAAATGGAAAATAAATACAGAAACTGTCAAGAAAGGTGATAATAAATTTTTCTATGGTTAGAAAAATACAAAACAAATGAAAATATGCTATTATATCCCCAAATTATCTGGATTCATGTGTAACTACTGATTTAGTTTATTAACTGAATATATAAAATATTTGTCTTTGTGTTACTATTTATCTGTCTGTCTGATTATCTACTTATCTATATAAAAATTATTGGTAATGGAATGTTAAACTTTTAATAAATTCATATGTGCAGACTTGTAGTAGTGTATTTCCATTAGCATCTGACCAGGATGTCAGATTGACATCATCACATACAGAGTTTGCTATTCACCCTGTGGATTTTGGAATAAGAGAGTATGATTGCTTCTCTTGAATCTTTCAACTTCTCTCCTGCCCTTTTTTAAATAAACATTTTGTTTCAGAACAATTTTAGATTTACGAAAAATTGCCAAGATAATATAGAGAGTTTCCACATACCCTGCACTCAGTTCCCCCTACTATTAACATCTTACATGATTCCTGTGGTACAGTTTTTACAATTAAAGAATCAATATTGATACATTATTTTAAACTAAAGTCCTTACTTTATTCAGATGTGCTGAGTTTTTGGCTAATGTCCTTTTTCTGTTCTTGAATCCTATACAGGATACCACATTGCATTTAGTCATCATGTCTCCTTAGACTCCTCTTGGCCATGATGGTTTCTCAGACTTTCCTTGTTTTTGATGACCATGAAGGTTTTGAGAACTACTGGTTAGGTACTTTGTCAAGTGTCCCTCAATTGGGATTTGTTTGATGTTTATGTCATAATTAGACCAGTCTTATGTGCTATAGGGAGGAAGTACCCAGCAGTAAAGTACTGTTTTCATCACATTATCAAGTTTACACGTTATCAGCATGACATATTGTTGATGTTGCCCTTGATCATGTGACTGAGGTAGTGTTTGTCAGGTTTCTCCACTGTAAAGTTACCCTTTTACCCCTGTTGGGGTTGAATCATGTCCCCCACAAAAGACATGTTCAAGACCGAATCCCCCGTCCTTTGGGTGCGAGCTCATTTTTAAATAGGATCTTTGAATATGTTAGGTAAGGTGAGGCCAAACTGTATGAGGGTTGGCCTTAATCCATTATGACTGGAGTCCTTATAAGGAGACAAATGAGCAGGAGTAGGAAACCAGAGGAGGAGACAGAAAGAGTTCACCATGTGATGGAACCAGAGTTGGAGCCACCATCAGAATGCTGCAGACTTTGGAGGAAGCCTGGCCTACAGATACCCTGATGTGGGACTTCTATTCTCTGAAACTGTGAGACAATAAATACCAGTTGTTTAAACCAGATCATTCTGTGGTGTTTGTCATAACAGCCCTAGCAAAAGAAGACAACCCCCTTTCCATACTGTATTCTTTGGGAGGAAATCATTATAGACAACCCACACTTAAGGAGTGGGGAGATAATCTCTTGAGGAAGAAGTATCTATATAAATTATTTGGAATTTAACTGCACGAGAGATTGATCTCTCCCCCATTTATTTATTAAATCATTTATTTGTATCAGTATGGAGTCATGGATCTTTATTTTCTACTGTGTGTTAAAATCCAATACCATCTTATTTATTTTATTGCTCAAATTATTCCAGCTTTGGCCATTCAGAGCTCTTCAGTTGGTTCTTGTGTCCCTTTGACATACTCCCATCATTTTTTTCTTTTTTGAGCACTTCCTTATTATGTTCTGTCACTATAATATGGCGGCTCTCTCACTCTCTCTTTCTCTCTCTCTCTTTAATCTTTTTTAAAATCCTAACTTCAGGTGAGGATACCAGTTTCTTAAAAATGATGTGACTAGTAAAATTTTCTTGTTGCCACTATTTACAATTGTATTGTTTCCTTTGATATAATCCCATTTTGAGTCCTTTTCCGGTAGTTTTCAGAAAGAAAGAGAATCTTTCACTTTAAGCCTTACCCAACAATGATCCTTTATGTTTTCTTGTATTTTGCTTTACCTGGGAAGGAGAATTTGTAGTAATCAAAGCATGCTACAGAATCTGAATCCTTTACCACACAAGGGAGAACGATTGCCTTGTTTTCATGAATGTTTCTTAAACTGCCTTCCTTCCACAGCTCTAAGAACCCTCAGAATTGCAAACTTTATGTGCGTTTTTTTTCAGGGAAGAACACTTACAGCTTTTATCAGATCCTTAAAGGTGCCTGTAATCTAAGACAGAGCTAATCATTGCCATAGAATAAATGAGAGAAGTAATGCAACCGATACATTTTACATATCTTGCTCTTCTCTTGTGTCTGCTCCTTGAGAATTGCTTCAGTCCAGGTCCAGCTGAAAGCTGTGTAGCCCCGCACCCAGATTACATGCATTGGCATGTGCCCTACTGCATTCAGGGCTCAGAAGACCTTTGAGCATAGTCATTGTATTTGCAACTCTCGGGGGAAAACAAAAAAAATTCCCTTTGCTCTCAGAATCCTGATTTGAAAGAGGAGATCAAAACATTATGCTCATATAACACCTGTTTTGAAATGGAACTCAGTATCTGTGTGCTGACAGTGTGGTTGCTAAAAGGTCATGTTAAAATAAGAATTTGTTCTTCAGTTAACGGAAAACTGAGCTTCCTTCTTTGGAAGGAAATTCCTGGATTTTTCCTTTAGTGCTGGAAAACATTACATCATACAGCTATATAGCCCGATGCATTCCTGGCATAACTTTACTTATTAGTAACGACATTGGTTCAACTTTAGGCAAGTGAACAAAAGAGAACTGGTTGTAAAAAGGCCTTTGATATAAAACATCATTCTCTGTAGTCATTTGATCACTTTGCCTTAGTAATGTAAGTTATTTTCTTAAATTATTATCATATTTCCAAGAAATAAATCCTATTTTATATCGGAATTGTTGATAGATACCTGAAATAAAACAAAATAGCATAGTCAGATGAATAAAACATTGGACTGATAGTCAGAATGTGAAGATTCTAATATTGATGCTAACATTAAGTGTGAGACCTAATTGCCATTTAATTCTTTTTATTCCTGCTTATTTGTATAAATAATACTCTCTTTCCAAATTATAGTAAAATGTAGAAATAGGAAAATATACTACATGGAAATTATTTTAGCTCTTTGTAAGAAAGTGGATATATCCATCTATACTCTTAAAATAAGTGTATTTTAATGTGTAGAGATGACTTTAATGTCATTGGTGAAGCTAAAAATATAATTTCTTAATTTTTTTAGGTGGGAAAAAATCTGAATTCATGCATGTGAATATTTAAATGTTAAAATGTCTTTGAATTTCTAATATGTAAAGTTCACCTTTATTAACTAAATATTCATATCTGGTTACCTGCAGCACAGATGTGAAAATATATATTGACACAAATAAGAATAGAAGGTGTTTCCAGTCTTTTTTGATTTTCAAGAGATTTTTGTCAGCCAACACTGAGTTTGTGTTGTTAATAAAATAAAAATTATTTTTAAAATTAATTTACTGTGGAAAGAAGTAAAAGAATATGAAGATGGCTAGAGGAATGTGGGACACTGGTATATTGTAGAAATGTCCAGTTCATATTTTCCAGGATTAATGATTTTTAAAAATGATTAGTAAGACTAATAAAACTTAAGACATTATATATAATAGATAATATTTCACTTCCATTGTGGTGGACTTATGGTAAAATGAGAACTTAACTAGGAATTGGAACAACCAGACTTCATTATCATCTTTGAAAACTCTTGACTGCTGTTTCTTAATTTCCTCATACACAGTGTACTCCATCACTCTGATTAATCACCTCCTGCAAACTTGTCCACCATCTGGGTTTTCTCCCTCTCTCACCACTGAGACACAGCTTTCTGTGTTGTTAATATATCTCCTATTTAACCAAGAGGGGTATTTGTAAGTAGTAAGCAAAAGAGTGAAGCAGACTTATTTACAAATGACTCCCGATATTCATCCATCCCAGGTGATTGATCTGAGCCAATCACAACAGTTTCTTCCTCCTTGCCAGTTATTGGTTCCCCAGTGGCCAATTCTGGGAAGCTTCTGAGGATAAAAATTCCTCTTTCCCAAAAGAGCATTTCAGGAGAAATGCTCTCCTTCCTCTAGAAGTGATGCATGAGACTGCTTTCACTATAGAGCAGGGACCCTGAGGCCAAAGTCCACTTGGAAGAGCTAGCAGATGGAAAGTCCTTGAAATAGTGAGTATTTAATACTATATGAGCAGTTATCGGGAGCTACAAAAATACAGAAGCCAATTCCCTCAAGAATCATCCTGTGTTCGTTGTAGTTGGAAATATACATATATATGTGAAAAAAGAACTACAATATAATTGCCAAGCATCATATTTATTAATTTGTGTTCATTAGAGTAAGTTGGGATGATTGAGGGAAGATTTTAGAAAAGAGATGAACTTTAAAGCAAATATTTAAAGATAGTTTGGGAGTGGAAGTTACAGTATTCCAGGGAAGTGGACTGATTTTGAACCAGTGAATGGAGGTGGGACAAAATTTAGTAGCGAGAGGGCTAGAAGTAAAAGGGTTTGTTTGACACAAACAGCTCAGAGCTGGAAGAAATCAGAAAGCAAAATTCCAAATGACAAAAATTAGTAGTAATTGTCATTATGTTGTCATGTCCTTACTTAGGAAGAATGTACTTATGAAGTATTTTGTATCAGGACACAATAATAGCAGTCCTTAATTGATCCAATACGGGTTTATTTTGTAATCAATTCTGTTTCACTCCCTTGAGTGAGAAAGCTTGCAGATAGGTTTGAACACTAATTTGCATCCTGATACACAATTTTCCCACATAGTCTCATTCTCTTTCCAGGTTTCCATCATTTGGAAAGGAATGAAAATTGGCATTAAGGAGGTTACAGTTTCACCTGCAATGAAATGGAAACCTCATTATCAAGCTCTAAGTCTCTGCAGCTATGATATTAGAACTGATAATACTGTGAGAAGCAATTTTAAAAATCTTTATAATTTCCTGCAGCTTTGGGAGTTTCAACTAATTGATTTTCAATTTTTTTCTTAAATGTTTTGAACTCTGATTGATTTCTACTTGAAAGGGCTGTCTGTATCAATTCATAGTATTTCTAGATTTTTCATGAGCACCTTACCAAATGGGTTGCCTCTAATTAGCAGATTGTATGATAATTAACTGAGAACATAATTACCTGCAGGCAAGAGTTGGAATTTCAATACCAAGCCAATCCCCTGGTGCATGTAAGTTTGCTGTGTGTAAATTAATTTCATTAATAAAATTGAGACTTTCACCACTTTATCCAAGGGGTGAAATAGATAGTGCTAGATGCTCCAAATATAGTTTTAATCTTCCTTGTGGTTGTCCTAGATATTTTATATGTATTAGGAAAATGATTATTCACAGATAAAACTTGCATGGTAAACCAAACCAAACCAACCAAACAAAAAACAATACAACATCTTCCAAGTATGTGCCGTTTTTTACAATGCTCTTAAGTAACTAAAAACTTAGTCAAAATTCATCGTTAATTAAAATAGCAAAGCATGGTAGGTTTTTCTCTTACTGATAAAGAGGTGACAAATACATACAGGAAAGAAAAAGGTCATTGTTTCTTCCAGCTTTGTACAATATTTTATTTGTTTAGATGATCTGATAATAGTGGAAAATGTGTCACCATTTTTTCCCGCTGAGGCAACATTTAATTCAAGTCAGAGAGGAGAGCATTCACTGTGTATTTCTTGGGGAAAATCATTTTTATAAATATCAGCATGACTTTATTAATTCTTAGACTAACTATGGTCATATTGTCTTAGATTATTTACACACGTAGACACAAGTTAATAGGTTAATTTAATATATAATTAAAAATGTTCTTTGCTGGTGTTCTCTCATTGTCTGTCTTCCCTTGTGACTCTTGATTTTCAGTTGCAGGTAGCTTTAGGACAAATAAGATGTTGTCTTAATTTTATTTAAAAGAAAGTAACATGGAATATTTTGGACAGTATTTCACGCATTTGGTAAAATTAAGTGTTAAAATACTTTTCTGTTTGGTTTTATTTTTATGACAAATACCTTTTAGGCTTCTGACATTATCTGCTTCTGTTCATTGAATTGTATTTGGAAAGGCCATATTATAGTTGTGGGTTTTTCTCAAATATCAAGTCTTTTCTCCCAGTGAAAAATTCCTCATTTCTGTTGTTTACTACTTCTACATACTTATCAGGTTTTCTTTTCTCTTATAGCCAGCAGTCAGCAGAGGACCTTGCCCGAGTACCTGCCAATTCCACTAGCAATATCTTGAATAGGCTATTGGTCAGTTATGACCCCAGGATAAGGCCAAATTTCAAAGGTTTGTTTTATTTCCTCAAAATATCTTTATTCTTTGCAGCTATAATTTTGATGATATTCAAAACAAAAATAAATGGTGAATAAGAATCTAGATTGACATGTAACTGTCCTGTGATGTAGTTCAGTTCAGAGTAATTTAATACCAAAACCATTCAAAGGCAAGCAAAATATTAATGCTAAGAATTTTAAATAGTTCCAAGATTGAAAAACAAAAACAGGGCCTATAGTGAATTATTAGGCTAATCTCTGTAATGGGTGTTCTCAGTACTGAGTAATCTCAACTTTAGTGGTTTAAAATTTAGGCTCTGGATACAGATCTGCTTTTATTCACCGACACCAAAGTTATAATTTGCAAGAGAATGACAGTATTTTCTTATTTAGACATAGAGAACAATTGTGATGTGTATTTAGATTCTCTTTTACTTTGTGCTTGTATTTCACATTGACAAATATTCCCTTCTATTCTTTTTCTGAATAAAGATGACCATATGGTATTTAAAAACATGTCAGCTTTGTAAATGAAAGTGATCATGTTTTCTCAGACTGTTTCTCCTCCAACAAAATATTACCTTTGATCACACCTTTCAAGAACCCAAACCATACCTGCAATAAAATAAAAATCATGAGCAGATTGCATTGACTTTTTTTTGGTATTCTTGATGAGTTAGGAAAAGCTTTATGAAAAATGAAAAATCTTCTGGAAAACTGTAATCCTTGTTGCATGGTCAAGGACAGTTATTAATATATATATATCAGATTAACATTTTAAGGCCTAATATTTTTTCCTTTACAGAAAAAAAGGTCTGCAGCTGCTTGAGTCAATTGAAGTTATACAACTATGTTGTAAAAACGGGTTTTGTTCATTAGTAGAACCTATTCAGTTACCTTCAGCAACAGACCTGGTCTGTGTTGTCGCATGTCTACTATATATTGATGCACCACCTGTTTTTCATCAATCAGGGTTATGTGGCTAAAAGGCTAAACTTCACATTTTCCCTTTGTTACTATAAACAGCAGCCCACAATGAATAAAAAAAAAAAAAAAGGAAGAATGAAATAAAGAGAAATTTGCAACATTATACCTTAGTTCATACTCCATGGACTTTCAAATTATTTTCCAACAGGTCTGGCAAAAACCTTTAAATGACTCTATCTGTCTGATTAACATTGCATTTTCACAAATTAAAAGAGTGGTTTAATGTTATGTAAGTAATAGAGTGATAATGCTAAATAAAATTTATTGAAGACTACAATTAAAGGAAGATTTTGAAATGTGATTAGAAAAACATGCAAATATTGAACCATATTTTTAAAATTAGGTTTTTAAAGACTGATTTACATTTTCTTAAAAATATAGAAATAAGTAAATGCATCAGCACAATTTAAAGTTTTTTTCTATAGGTAAATATATTTTCCTAAAGTTGTTACAATTTAAGAAATAAATATTTCTAGAGAAGCTTATAAAATATAACTTAACTCCTTTTTAACTTGTATTTTATTATGTTAGAAAAATAAAGATGTCAATTGTGAGCTTAAGATTTTTTATCCTGTGTGGATTGGGAAAATATGAAAATTAGATGTATAAACCTTAAAAATATGAAGACTCTAAAGTTTTTTACAACTACTAAATATATCATTAATTTTTATTCATAGGCATTCCAGTTGATGTAGTAGTCAACATTTTTATTAACAGTTTTGGATCCATTCAAGAGACCACAATGGTAAGATTACAATTAGTTTAATATTTTCAGATGGGAAAATAACATTAAAACTGAAAAATAAGGGGTAAGTCTAAGGAAAAATGCGTGCCCTCTCCCAGTATAAAATATCCAAATTGCAAAGGTCTTTTTAAATTGGTGATTTCTGATGCCTATGTAATTTTGCAATTCAAGCTTGGTCTTAATGTAGCATTAAAACAACTAGACTTGGAAGAATTAATGTACTCCCCACCCTCCAAACATCTAACTAGATGTTACCTGGGAAAAATAATGCGATGAAGACTCTTGAGCAACATTTTTTTCCCAATATGTTTATATGTATGAGCATTCAAAAAAATGGATCATTCACAGTTTTCTTTCTTCCAATTTCCTGTGGAGATTCTTTGTATTCTCTGTTGTGCTAATTTTGTGATGTGTAGAGCAGAGAATTGTAAGAAAGAAGAAAATCGATTTTCACAAAATGGGCAATGGAACTCTTTGAAAAAGAAAAAGGGAAAGGCAAGAAGAGTGGGAATGAGTTACAGGCAGGCCATGTTTTGAGAGGAACAGAAAAGATAGGTTTTGGGGATCAGCTGCTATCCATGATGAGTTGGAGTTTAGTACAAAGATGTCTGTAAAGTATTATGAGTAGAATTTCCAGAGTCATGTGTGAAGTAATTTTCCCTCCTGGCTTTTCAAAATACACTCAAATAAGTCTACTTGCTTTTCAATGTGTTAGAATATAAGATTTGTGCTTTGTTTGTTTGTTTTTATTATAGATCATTTAAAAAAAATAAGTTTTATTGATATTTATTAAATAAAGCATACAATTTCTCCAAGGTGTACAATTGATGGTATTTGCTATAATCACATAGTTGTGCATTCATCACTTCAATCGTTATTAGAGCATTTTCTTTAATTTGTGCTCTTTTTGATTAACATCTACTGAAATGATAATTCATTTGGGAAAAAGAAGGCCCAAGTTTTTTTGAGATACTTGTATTTTTATTAAGTAATAATAAAAGATTTGGATTTCAAGCCTGATAATAATTTTTGCACATTGTAATTTTTCAGGGTATATCTCAGACTAGAGAAATAATGATTTAAAATATTTACTCCTTTATTCCTTGTAGCAACATAGTGTGTTATAAAATCAATTATATGTTGTATTTAATTTATGATTGCTGTGGTGGTTTGGAGCTATGTACCCCAGAAAAGAAAAAACAAAAAACAAACATGTTCTAAAACTTAATTCATTCCTATGCGTGTGAACCCATTTTAAATAGGACCTTTTGCTGATGTTACTTCAGTTAAGATGTGGCCCAAACTGGTCATGATGCATCTTAATCTATTACTTAGAATCCTTTATAAGCAGAATGAACAGAAACAGAAATTCAGACAGATGGAGCAAAAGCCACAATAAAAGCATCCAGAGGCTGAAAGTCAACAAAACTAGGAAGAGAAGGGAGAGGCCAGGAGAGGCTGCTATGTGCACTGCCATGTGACAGAAAAGCTAAGGACCAAGGATTGCCAGCAGCCAGCCCCAGAACTCCATAGTCTTTGGGGAGAAAACATCACCTTAATGATACCTTGATTTGGACTTTTCCTAGCCTCAAAACCATAAGCCAGTAAATTCCCATTGTTTAATCTAACTCATTGTATTTTATTTGCTTGAGCAGCCAAGGAAACTAAAACAACTATATATCCAATTGTGATGAGAATAGTATTTTATTTAATTTTTAATAGAGGCATGCATTTTATCCCTAAGGAATTGGTTTTCCTAGCCAGTGTGTGAATATTTTTAGAGAATTATTTAAAAGAAAATCTTGGGATAAAGTCCAAAGTTCACTTCCAGTGACATTTTATTTCATCTGTGTGACATTGACATACACTAAAGATCACTAGAAGACCCCTCCAGAGACAAGTGCTTTCATTAATTGAAAGCATGATTAGTCTCTCTAAGCATTTCACTTTGAAGAATGAGATGTCGTTTTTTTCACGTTGAACTTGATGGGGATCTAGATGGTCTCTATGCTTTTCTCTGAACCCTATTTATCTACATTAATCTTAATACACCACTACAAAGATATCACAGATACTTTATTTTGCATTCAAGGGCCTCTGTAATCTCATCCCAGAACCTTGGGGGAAACTACTGCAACTATCTTTTTCCTCATTTGAAGAAAGGCTACACATTTCATAGCCCAGTAGGTACCATTCATGTATCTATTATTTAATAAATTTTCAATCCTTCTGAGTATCAGTCATCTAAACTTCTGTGGGTCGCACCAGTAGTTCCTTGATTGTATTGAGTTGAAAACACCTAGAGGAAAGGGATGTTTAGTTACAAAAGGGTGAAGAACTCAGATTATTTGAGGATTATCATTTCCAAAATTATTTCCTGTTTTCTTCTGCATAGACCCCTCCACAGTAGCTAGCTGGAGTAATTATTCCTGGGACACATTCAACCAATTCTTTCCAGGGAGTGGAATCTTTGCCTCTCCTGTTTATCCTGCCCCTGATCTCTTATTTTCTAATCAGAGCCTTTTAAAGCTTGTTTGACTCATTTTGTGCCTCATTTCAATCCTGGTCTTTCCTCTCTATCATTGATTTATTACTTCTGGTTGTTTCTTTACTGCAATTTAGTTATTTGTATGAAATATGTTTATTCTCTAATGGACTATAAACTCATTCAAGTGAGGAATAATGCATTCTACTTCTCCATTTTCCATAAAATACAGAAAAATAGATAGGCACTCAATATAGAACACATAAATATATTATTTCTTATATTAGCGAGTATTGGGTGAATAAATGAACAAATAAATTCCAATGTTTGCTTAGTTAAATAGAAGGATTGGCAGAGCAAATTTAAACACAGACTAATGTGGAACATTCATTTGGTTAAATAGCAGACTGAATAATGTTATTATTGTAGAGTGTTAATTTTAGAAAATTTGGAGGGCTTTATCCCGAGGTACCAAATTATTATATTGACTATTTCTTTTGATCAAATAACCTGGATGAATACCAGTCTGCCCTTTACTTTGTGTCATAACAGACACAGCTTAAATGTTCAGAATCAGAAACATACTCATCAAATAGTCTTAATTATTCTGCTTTATTATTATTGTTTTTTTTTTTGCTTTCAGCAATATTTATTTCATATACTTTTATAGAAGAGAAATTCATAGACATTTCTTTTGAGGTGATCATATTTTATTGATTTGCTTTGTGTTTTGAAAGCAAATACCCTAAGGCCATGTTGCTTAATAGCTAGGAAAGACTGAAGCTATTATAGATATAGAGGCAACATTAAGATGCCTTCTAAGGAAAAAAATGATTTGGGAAAACTTGTTATTTATTACCCATTAAAAACAAACACTAGTCAGAAATGATAGTGATGACTCAGAAGAGTAATCAAAAGGAATTACATGTATAAACATGAATTATATTATGAGAAGATATTTCTTATTTTAAAAAAAGCCCAAACTGAGAAATTGGGAAAGCATAGAATATTAGATTTGTCTAAATACAGATGTATGTCCAGTGGCAACATAATACTGTACAGTGTGTGAGTTGTGGCATCAGACAGGCCTGTTTTTGAATTCAAGCTCTGTTGTGTACTTGCTGTGTTACACCCTAACAAGAGTGAAAAAATTCTAAAAGAAAGCAACTGTATTTTGCCTGGCATAGTACTACTCAATGATGGTAATTTTTTGGTTGTCATGTATTTGCAGTTTAATGTAATATCTAAAATAAGGACTGTTTCACAAAAGAATCTCTTCCTTAATTTGCTAAAGAAAATGGGAGTTTATTATTAGACCCATTACACAGTTGTGGATTTGTTTAATATGAGCCCCCTGGAAATTTCCCCTACAGGGATCTGCTGGAAAGGAATTCTTAAAATTTGGAAAGTTTCAATATTGTCCATCACCTTCCTTCCCAGTTCAAACCTCTCTATCTAAACTGGCAGTTGTTTATTCCAGAAAGCAAAATGTAGGGGAATTCTGAGAGGAGTGGGGAAAACCCATTCTTCCTGTATATAAAGTTGATTAACAAAACAAAACAAAAAAACAATCAAGGTTATCAGTATAACATTGTTCTCACAAAATTTTGACCAATACTATTAGAAAAAAATCCTTCCTTCTTATTTACTATTCTTTAATTATTTTTTAATTAGAGAAATTGTAGGTTTACTGAAAAATCCTGTAAAAATACATTGTGCCCATATACCCTACTCCCCTATTAACACTGCATTGTTGTGGTACCTTTGTTATAGCTGATGAAAGAATATTATAATTGTGCTATTAACCATAGTCTGTAGTTTACAGAAGGGTGTATTTTTTCCAATATACCACCCTATTATTAACATCTTGCATTAGTATTGTACATTGGTTATAATTCATGAAAGAACATTTTTATAATTGTACTATTAACTAGCGCCCATCATTTACAATAAGGTTTACTTTGTTATATAGTCCTATATTTTAGCTTTTAAAAAATATATAATAAACTTTATTTTTAAAGAGGTTTTAGATAATAGAAAAGTTACATAGAAAGCATAAGGGATTCTTAAATACCCCATCCCTTTCCCTCCCACATCTTCCCCAGTTAATAACATCTTACAATTGTGTGGTACATTTGTTAAAATTAATAAATAAATATTGTAGCATTGCTACTAACCATGGTCTATAGTTTACATTATGGTTTCCACTATACACTGCACAATTTTATATGTTTTTGCAAAACGTAAAATGGCCTGTATCGGTCATTGTAATATCATGCAGAACAATTCTTGTGTACCAAAAATGCCCCATGTTATACCTATTCTTCCCTCTCCCTCCCCTCAGAACCTCTGGTGACCACTGTCTTTATATCAGTATTACAAATTCTTCCATTTCTATAATAGTAGTAAGTCTACTTTGGTCCATAGTTGCATTCCCCCCGTATGTTTATTTATTCATCAGTCTTGAGGATTTGGGGATGGTGATGCCCACACTGTTTGTGATTGAGAGAGGGCTTAGATCCCATGGGGCAGATGGATGGAACTCTCTTGCTTGCTGTTGTAGATACTCTGTGTTTTAGGATGGGAGTTGTCTATCATCACTCATTGTCCTGGGTGAGTTTGATGATCTGGAGAGTAGGTGCTAGCCGCAACTCCTTTGAGATTCAGGGCTCTACCGGCATATGAACAAAATGAAGATTTAAGTCTCTGAGACATGTATTTAACAGGTATAGTGCTAATGATAGGCTTAAATAAAATGGGTAGACAAATCATATGTAGGGAAATTATAAATGGATCTAACTCTGTTACATTGGGTTAATATGTTGTCATATGTTCCTAGGTAAGGCCCACCGACAGGGTGTTGATTTCAAGGGATTATGTGCCTTGCCTATAGTGTCCTTATAGCACTGTATTATTCTAGTAATAAATATGACCCCAAATTTCACCTTATAATGACATTCACCTATATAATTCAGTGCTGTTAATTATACTAAACTATGTTGCGCTACCATCAGCACACTCCATTTCTAAAAATTTATCATCAATCCAAAGAGAAACTCTATACAAATTAATCATTAACTCCTCATTCCCTACCCTCACACTAGCCCCTGGAAACATATATTTGATTCTAATTATATGAGCGTATTTATACTAATCATTTCATATCAGTGAGATCATAAAGTCTAGCTTATTTCACTCAACATGATGTCTTCAAGGTTCATCCGTATTGCTATCACATGAACCAGAACTTCATTCCTTTTTAATGCTGAATAATATTCCATGGTATGTACATACCACATTTTGATTATCCATCCATCAGTTGATGGACACTTGGGTTGCTTCCATCTTTTGGCAATTGTGAATAATGCTGATGTGAATATAGGTGTGCAAATATCTGTTTGAGTCCCTCCTTTCAATTCTTTTGGGTATATGCCTAGTAAAGGGATTGCCAGTCATATGATTATTCTATACTTAGCTTTCTGAGAAACTGCCAAACTGTCTTCCACAATAGCTGTACCATTTTACATTGTCACCAGCAATAAATGAATGTTTCTATTTCTCCATATCCTTTCCAACACATAATTTTCTGGTTTCTTAATAGTAACCATTCTAGTGGGTATAAAATAGTATCTCATTGCATTTATCTTGTGGCTCATGATGTTGAGCATCTTTTCATTTGCTTTTTAGCCACTTGTATATCCTCTTTGGAGGTAAATATTTTCAAGTCTTTTGTCCACTTTCAAATTTCATTGTTTGTCTTTTTGTTGTTGATATGTTGGATTTCTTTATATATTCTTGGTTTTAAGCTATTATCAGATGTGTGGTTATCAAATATTTTCTCCCATTGAGCGGGTCATCTTTTTACTTTGATTTTTGTCCTTAGATGCACAAAAATTTTTCATTTTGATGAGGTCCCATTTATCTATTTTTTTTCTTTTGTTGCTTGTGCTTTGGGTGAAAAATCTAAGAAATCATTGCCTAACACAAGATCCTGAAGATGCTTGCCTACAATTTCTTTTAAGATTTTTATAGTTCTAGATCTTATATTTAGGTCTTTGATCCACTTTGTGTTAATTTTTGTATATGGTATAAGATAGGGGTCCTTCTTCATTCTTTTGCATATGAATATTCAGTTATCTCAGCACAATCTATTGAAGAGACTATTCTTTCCTAATTGAGTGACCTTTTCATCCTTGTCAAAAATCAGTTGGCCATAGGTGTAAGGATCTATTTCTGAACTCTCAATTTGATTTCATTGGTCTAAATGTCTATCCTTGTGCCAGTACCATGCTGTTTTGATCATTGTAGATATTTAATAAGCTTTAAAGTCAGGAACTGTGAGTCCTCCAACTTCATTCTTCTTTTTCAAGTTGGCTTTGGATATTTGAGGCCCCTTACCCTTCCAAATAAATTTGATAATTGGCTTTTCCATTTCTGCAAAGTAGGCTGTTAGAATTTTGAGATTGCTTGGAAAGCAATTTGAATAGAATTGACATCTTAATGACATTTAGTCTTCTAATGTCCTTTCCTTTATTTAGGTCTTCGATTTCTTTTAGCAATGTTTTGTAGTTTTCTGAGTGCAGGTCCTTCACATCTTTGGTTAAACTTATTCCTAGATATTTGAATCTTTTAATTGCTATTGTAAATGGGATTTTTGTCTTGATTTCCTCTTCAGATTGCTCATTAGTAGTATATAGAAAAACTACAGATTTTTAGCTGTTGATCTTGTACCCCACCACTTTGTTGAAGTTGTTCATTAGTTCTAGTAACTTTGTTGTAGATTTTTGGGAACTTTCTACATATAGGATCATGTAATCTGCAAATAGCGAAAGTTTTACTTCTTCCTTTCCAATTCTGATTTATTTATTTTTCTTGCCTATCTGCTCTGGCAAGAACTTCTAGAACAGTGTTGAATAACAGTGATGACAGTGGGTGTCTTTGTCTTTTCTTTCAAGATCTTAGAGCAATAACTTTCATTCTTTCACCATTGAGTATGATGTTAGCTGTGGGTTTTTCATATCTGCCCTTTATCATGTTGAGGAATCTTCATTCTATTCCTATTATTCTAAGTGTTTTTATCAAGAAAGGATGCTGGGTTTTGTCAAATGCCTTTTCTTTGTCAATTGAGATATTCATGTGGTTTTTGTTCCCTTTGCTTTGTTAATGTATTGTATTACCTAAATTGTTTTTCTTATGTTGAGTCACCCTTGCATACCTGGGATAAACTCTCTTGATTTGGGTTTATGATTCTTTTAATGTGCTGTTGGATTCAATTTGCTAGTATTTTATTGAGGATTTTTGCATCTATATTCATAAGAAAATTGGTTTGTAATTTTTCTTTCTTGTATTATCTTTATCTGGCTTTAATATTAGGGTGAAGCTGGCCTCATAGAATGAATTAGATAGAATTTACTTCAATGTTTTGGAAGAGTTTAATTAGGATTGGTACTAATTCTTCTTGGAAAATTTAATAGAATTCATCTGAGAAGCTATCTGGTCCTGTGCTTTCTTTATTGGGAGGTTTTTGATGACTGATTCGATCTCCTTGCTTGTAATTGGTCTGATGAGATCCTCTGTTTCTTCTCAAGTCAGTGTAGGTTGTTCATGTGTTTCTAGGAATTTGTCCATTTAATCCAGGTTGTGTAATTTGTTGGCATAGTGTTGTGCATACTGTCCTCTGAAGATTCTTTTTTTTTTCTGTGCTGTCATTAGTAATGTGCCCTCTCTCATTTCTGATTTTTCCTTTTTTTTCTCTGTCAATTTGTGTCAATTTTATTGATCTTTTCAAACAACCAACTTTAGTTTTGTATATCTCTCTCTTTTTTATTCTCTATTTCATTTATTTCTGTTCTAATATTTGTTATTATTTATTTCCTTTTGCTTGCTTTGGGTTTAGTTTGCTGTTCTTTTTCTAGTTCTTCCAAGTGTGCAGTTAGGTCTTTGATTTTAGCCCTTTCTTCTTTTTTAATGTAAGCATTTAGGGCTATAAATTTCCTTCATTGCACTGCTTTCACTACCTCCCAGAAGTTTTGATATGTTGTTTTCTCATTTTCATTCATTTTAAGATATTTATTGATATTCCTTGTAATTTCTTTTTTAATTCCCTGATTGTTTGAGTATGTTATTTAACTTCCACATATTTGTGGATTTTCCAGTTCTCTGCCTGTTATTGATTTCTAGCTTCTTTCCAGTATAGACAAAGAAAATGTTTTGTTAATTTTAATCTTTTAAAATTCATTTAGATCTATTTTCTGACCCAACATGGGAACTATCCTGGAGAATGATCTCTCTTCACTTGAGAAGAAGTATATCCTGCTCTTTTTGAGGTGCGATGTTCTGTATATATGTCTGTTACATCTAGTAGTTATCATATTATTCAGGTTCTCTCTTTCCTTATTATCTTTTGTTTAGATGATGTTCTATCTATTGATAAGAGTTGAGTATCGAAGTCTCCAATTATTATTATAGGGTTTCTATTTCTCCCTTCAGTTTTGCCAGTGTTTGCCTCATGTATTTTGGGGCACCATGATTAGGTGCATAAATATTTATAAATGTTATTTCTTCTTGGTGGATTGACACTTCTATTAATACACAGTGTCCTTCTTTGTCTCTTGTAACAGCTTTTAACTTAAAGTCTATTTTGTCTGATATTTGTATAGTTAACCCAGCTCTTTTTGGGTTACTATTTGCATGGAATATCTTTTTCCATCCTTTCACATTCAATCTGTTTGTGTCTTTGGGTCTAAGATGAGACTTTTGTAAACAACTTATAGTTGGAGCATCCATTTGTATCCATTCTACCAATCTGTGTATTTTCATTGGGAAGTTTAATCCATTAACATTCAATGTTATTCCTTTAAAGGCAGTACTTACAACAGCCATTTTATCCTTTGGTTTTTATATGTAATATCTTTTTCTTTATCTCGCTTCCTTTATTGTAGGGGCTCTTAACCATGGGTCCAAAGGGTCCATGGAAAGATTTCAAGGGGGTCTGTGAGCTTGAATTGAAAAAAATCAATTTATTATCTTTATTTTCTCTAACCTCCAATGTTGAGTGTTATAAAACTATCTGCCACTACATTCTAAGAAGGGTCTGTGGCTTTTACCTGACTGGCAAAGGGGTCCGTGGAACAAAAAAGGTTAAGAACCTCTGCTTTTATTGCAACCTACTTTTCTATATAGTTGATTTTTTTGTGATGTATCTGACTGATACTTTTCTTATTTTTATTTCTGTATACTTTTAAAATTCTTTTTTTTGTGGTTACCTTGGGATTACCTACATCTATAACCTACAAATTTGTAAAGATACCAACTTAGGTTTACTAGCCTATCTGTTGTGCATTCCCACAGCCCTCCTTTCCCTCTTTTTATGTTGCTTTTGTCCCATGTTACCTCTTTACATTTTGAGTGTCCCTTATCAGGAAATACGCCATTTTCTTGTTCAATTGTATTCTGACTCTTACAGGAATTAAAGAGTAGATTTGTATATTGAGAACATAGTATTACTGGGTTTTGCATTCACTGTATTAGTTACCATTATGAAGATCTTCATTTCTTCACACTATTCCAAGCCACTCTCTCCTGTCTTTTCCTTTCAACCTGCAGATCTTCCTTTAGTAATTCTTGTAGGTCAGTTTTTTTGTTGACAAACTCTCTCAGTTTCTGTTTATTTGTGAGTATTTTAAACTCTCCCTCATTTTTTTTTCTTTTTCTTTTTCTTTGTTTTGTTCTCCCCATTTTTGAAGGACAGTTTTGATGCACAAAGAATTTTTGCTTGGCAGTTTTTCTCTTTCAGTTCCCTAAAATATCACACCACTGCCTTCCAGCCTCCATGCTTTCTGATGGGAAATAATTACTTAGTCTTATTGAGGATACTTGTATGTAACAAATTGCTTTTCTCTTGCTGCTTTGAAATTCTTTATCTTTGGCATTTGACATTCTGAATAGTATGTGTCTTGGAGTAAGTTTATTAGGGTTTATTCTGTTCGGAGTACATTGTGCTTTTTTGGACATGTATATTTATGTCTTTACTAAGGGTTGAGAAATTTTCAGCTATTATTTTCTCAAATATTCTTTCTGCCCCTTTCCCTTCTCTTCTCCTTCAGGACACCCTTAATGCATATGTATGGATGCTTCATGTTGTCACTCAAATCCCTGAGGCATTGCTCATTTTTTTCTTCTTCTTTCCTCTATCTGTTCTTTCAACTGTATGATTTCAAGTCTCCTGTCTTCCAGTTAAGTGATGCTTCCTTCTGCCTGTTCAAACCTGTTGTTGTATGCATTTAGTGTCTTTTTAATCTCCATGATTGTGCCTTTCATCCCCCAAATATCTGTTATGTTTGTCTTTAAACTTTCAAATTCTTCTTTATGCTTACATATTGTCTTCTTAATATCCTTTAGCTCTATATCCATATTTTCCTTCATCTCCTTGAATTGATTTAGGAGATTTGTTTGAACTACTTTGGTTAGTTGTCCCAAATTCTATATCTCCTCTGAAGTTTTAATTTTTTCCCTTGATGATCCATATCTTTCTGATTATGGCTTGTAAATTTTTGCTGATTTCTGGGAATCAGATTATTTTAATATATTAACTCTGAAGGTGAGTTTCTCCCTCTTGTGTAGGGTTCTTTTGTTGATGTCTCTGTGTTCAGTCTCTTGTTTGATGCTTCGGTTCAGCTTATTCTGTATCATTAGAGTAATCTATGTTTAACTGTTCAGATTTTCACAGCTCTTCTTCATCTGTTACTTGCCCTCAATATACTTTACAATTTTTAAGATTGTACTTTTGTGCAACTGTTTCACCTCCAGGGGACAGCTTCTTTTCCTGTGTTACTTTTCCAGAAATCTTGTTCTGTCCTGTTTGTTTTGTGCAGAATTTTCTCCCCAGCTCCTATGATTTGTTTAAATTATATCCCTATTCATTGCCCCTTTTGCCTGTCACTTTTCTATTCTGGGAACCGTCCTGTATTATATCAGCTCAGTCCCTACCCCATTTTTTCCTGTGAGGATTTTCTGCCTCTGGTTTTGTCTGTGTTTAAGTATCCTACCCTGGGGACCTAGATGAGGTCAATCCAGAAATCTGGGTCAATCCAGAAAAGTTTTGTTTTCGGGTGGTCCAGAGAACAGAGACTGGATTGAGTGTGTGTACCTCTTTCCAACAGTTCTTCCCCAGTCTCTCTTTCTCTCTTTTTTCCCCTGGGAGCCCTTTTGTTTATGGCATTTCTCACCAGCCTGTGTTCTTCCCTGAGTCTCTGTGTACTTGGGCCCATGTGCCTGGATATATGTGAGGTTCTAACTTGCTGCTGTGAGTGGCTCTATAGTCTGCATCCATGGCAGAAAGGACCCAGGCCATGCTGCCTCTATGCAACTCCCAAGCTGTGTGGGAACAGATGATGGGGAGGGATCCAGACTGGTGAGTCCTGGAGAGAAATCTCCTACCTGGATACCTTAGTTTGCCAAAGGCTGCCAATGAAAAAATACCAGAAATGGGTTAGCTTTTATAAAGGGGATTTATTTGGGGTAAAAACTTAGTCCTGAGGCTGCGAACATGTCCAAATCGAGGCATCATTAGAAATCTTTTCTCACCAAAGTTTGGCTGCTAACAGACCCTGGAGTACTCTTTCACATGGCAGGATAAAAGTGGCAAAGCTCCCTTTCTCTGTGTCTTTTCTTTCTGTGTTCTTGGTTTATATAAGACCCAGCAGGAGGGCAGAGACCCAACCTGGGTCACACCTCACTGATGTAGTCTAATCAAATCCTCTAAAGCAATCTAATCAGAGGTCCTTTAACTGAATTTAATGCAATCAAAGGGTCCCACACCCACAGGAAAGGATTAGTTCAAGAACCTAACCTTCTCTGGGATTCACAAAATTCAAACCATCACACTGAACTTAGCATTTTTCTTTTTCTTCACTTAAGTGTTGGTGGAATCCTTCTCCCATATATATCATCCTGCAGAGTGCAAATCAAGTGGGTTTTGTACTTGTATGTTTATTCTGAGGGTAGCCTTTTCCAAGGATGTCTTACATTGCCATATTGATGATGTCACTCTCCCTGTTCATTTATTTTTTTATTTTTAATGTAGATGTTAAATATATAGCAGAAGTAATCTCACATTTCTTCACAAACCATAATGGTATAATAGAGGGAAATTTATAGTCACATTAATGATCTATAAGCCCTTCCACATCTCCCATGCCTTCAGCTTGTTTTATAGTGTCATTTTATAGCTTTATGATTGTTATTTATCTTATCTGTGTGCTCATTTGTATTCTGCTACCTTACCTTTTTAAAGGTATTATTAAGACTATAAATGGTGTTTACTGACATTAACTAAAATTGTCAAATAAATGTAATTTGAAGCTGCTAGAATAATCACTTCTAATTTTATCAGGTTAAATGCTGCTTCTGACAGCTAAAATAAGAGCATTCAAAACAGTGTGAAGAATGATTTTTTAGAGACCAGGTAGCATCTGATCTACAGTTATGGTTATATTTGTTGGCTTTCCATTCAATTCCTATCTTTGTCTTACATCAGTGGGATTTTCATTGTTGAAAATATGAACTATTAAACTCATGGAGAAAAGGGGTTATGATGGCTTATTGTAAAAGTCTATCCGCAAGTACTTTGTCTTATTAGAAATACATAAGAGCTCTTTCATGAAAACAAAACCTGTTTATATAATCCATTTTTCTTTTGGTTCAGGCATGCTTTGTAATTTTTTTTGATTTAGTATTGCATTATGGTTTGTTTTTCTGCCAGACTTTCTATGCCTTTGGACTGCATGATTTTTGTTTGTTTTAATAATAGACTTCAGTTCCTTTTGGGCAGTGCAGTTGTGCCTGGATAAAGAAAATAAATCATATTTGGGATGAGCTTAAAGAGTCTGAGCAATTGCTCATCTTTGTTGCTTTAAAAACAATTTTGTTTTGTGTGTTCCCTTCTATCTACAGATTTAGAACACTTTCTTTAAAATTTGCCTCAGTTTACTCTTATATTTGTTTGCTTTAGTTAATAACTTTCCAGCAAGGTTTTGTGTATTATAAATAGTATTAGGCATTGTGGCAGTTTGAAATTCTTTTATATATACCCAAAAGAGAAAGACTATGTTTTTGAACTAATCCATTCCTGTGGGTGTAAGAATCTTTAGATTGAACTAAATCAGGAGTGAGGCGTGGCTCAGGTTGAGTCTCTGCTCTCTTGCTGAGTCTGATATAAACAGAGAAACAGAGAGACCCAGGATCAGGGAGCTCTACCATATTTGATCTGCCCATGTGAGAGAAACGACTCCAGGTTCTCCCATGTTGCAGAAAGGCAGAGAAGCCCCAAGAGACTGAGAGGCAGCCCTGCAAGAGACAAGCCTTTTGCCTGGTTGCCCACAGCTGAGGTCTGGTAGATAGCACATTCTGGAGAAGAAGGCAGAGACCTCAGCAAGAGATCAGCGACCATATTCGCTATGTGGTTGGACACTAGGATCACCAGTAGCTGACTTTGGTAAGAAATCATCACTGATGGTGCTTTGATTTGAACATTTCACATCCTCAGAGCTGTAATCTTTTACCCCAATAAAATCCCATTATAAAGCCAACACATTTCTGGTATTTTGCATTGGCAGCCTTTGGCAAACTACAACAGGCATATTTGTTCCACTTTTTTCTAACAATATTTTACATTTTGGATGCATAAACCTTAAAATAATTATGTATTAATTTTTTCTCCAAATAATTTTCAGAGTTTGCATCCTGTGTTAGTCTAAATAATGTCCTCCTCACAAAAGTTGTCCACTTCCTAATCCCCAGAACAATAACAAATGTTATTTTACATGGAGTAAGAGACTTTGTATATGTGATTAAGTTAAGGACCTTGAGATAGGGAGATTATCTTGGATTATCATTGGGTACCTAATGGAATCACATGAATCCTAATAAGAGAGACACAGGAAGATCAGAATCAATAATAGGAGATTGGAGTGATATGAGGAAGGGGCCATGAGCCAAGGAATCTATGTGGTCTCTAGAAGCTGAAAAACGTAAGGCTTCTCTCCTGGAACCTCCAGAAAGTACTAGCCTTGCTGACACCTAGACTTTGGGCTAGTGAGAGTGATTTTTGACTTCTTACCTATAGAACTGTTAAAAAAATAAATTTGTGTTATGTTTTATACCACTAAGTTTTTGGTAATTTGTTGTAGCAGCTGAATGAATCCAGTACTCGCCCTGATGCACATTTGTTAATTTTTTCTCCCACATTCTGCTAGAGTATTATCTATACTTTTCCCCACATTTTAGTCTTTTTACCAAGCTAATCAGTTTTTATTGAGTGATTATGAAAAACTTTTGCACATTAAAGTTAATTATTACCAAGGATGTAATTCAAACAAGAGTTTACATTTTTAGTGGTTAAAAATATACTGTATTTCTGTCTTTTTCCTTTGTCAAAGTTACTTTTTTAGTATATCTAACTGAAATTGAAGAATAATATAATTTTTATCATGGATATTTTCCTCTTTACCTTTTTTTCCTCTAGGTTATGTTGTCCAGAAGCTTTGGGGACTGAACTTTTCAAGTAAGATTATTGTATATATTAGGCAATGAAGTATGAGAAATGTCCAACTTTTATTTTTTTATTTCAGTAATTTGGCCATTATCAATTGATGTGGGAAAAAGAGTAAATTAATGGTATGAATAATGCTAGATAAACATCCTGACCTGTCAAAGTGTCACATAAGTCATTTCTTTATCTCTATATTTTAATAGATATATGTTGGGCACTTCCCATATACTCAGCAACAATAGGTTGTTACTTACAAGGGGTAATCTAGTAGACAAAAGGGGTAGCTAAATAAAATTTAATAGCTAATTATCTAAAAAGAGCATTCAAATAATCTGTGATAAAAGGAAGTCCATGGCACTATGGCACTACATGGCAGGTACTCTTACTAAAAATGGAGTATTGGTATAGGTCAAGAAAATTTTAAATATTTGTCAGGTATTATTAAACAATATTTAACTAAAAATCTTAAAAAATAATATATTAAGTAGCTAAAATATAACCTAAGATGTTTAACTGGCATTTTGTTAACTTGAAATTCATATTTGAAACTGTTAACCTCACTAAGGGCCGAGCTTTAAAATAGTTTTCAAACCAGGTTTATAACAGCACTGTTGAATACTGCCAGATCACTGAATGCTAACTTGTTTTTATCATAATGTAAAGAAAATAAATGGTTTAAAGATTACATAGTTGAAGTTTTATAAAAATGACAAGTACCAGAGGATCTATCCCCAAAATATTACAAAATATTGATATTCAATTCTTTTTTAATTTTAATTTTTAATTAAATTGTTTTTTTTTTTTTTACTTTTTAAATTATTTTTTTCTTTATTAGGGAAGTTGTGGGTTTATAGAACAATCATGCATAAAATACAAGATTCCCATTTACCATACTATTAGTAACACCTTGCATTGGCGTGGAAAATTTGTTATAATTGATGACAGCACATTTTTATAATTTTACTATTAACTATAGTCCATAGTTTAACTTAGGGTTCACTGTTTGTGTAGTGGTAGTTCCATGGATTTTTAAAAAATTAATATGTGCAACCTAACATTTCCCCTTTAACCTTATTCAGATATGTATTTCAGTGTTAATAATGATGTTCAAAATGTGCTACCATCACCACCACCAACCATTACTAAAATATTTCTATTATTCCAAATGGGAGCTCTATACATTTTAAGCCTTAACTTCCATTCCCTTCCCTGACCCCATCCCCTGGTAATTTATGTTCTAGATTCTGACTCTTAGTTTGCCTATTATAATGATTTCATATCAGTGAGATCACACAGTATTTGTCCTTTCACTCAGCATGATGTCTTCCAAGTTCATCCATGTTGTCACATGTATCAGGACTTCATTCCTTTTTATGGCTGAATAATAGTCTATTGTATGTATATACCACATTTTGTTTATCCATTTATCAGTTGATGGGCACTTGGGTAACTTCCATCTTTGGAAATTTGTGAAAAATGCCACTATAAGCATTGGTGTGCCAATATCTGTTAGAGTCCCTGCTTTCAATATTTTTGGGTATGTACCTAGTAGTGGGATTGCTGGGTCATAGGTAATTCTATACTTAGCTTTCTGAGGAACCACTAAACTGTCTTCCACAATGGTGACACTATTTTATATTACCCACAAGCAATTAATGACTGTTCCTGTTTCTCCACATCTTCTACAATAATTTTCCATTTTTTAAATAGTAGCCATTCTAATGGCTGTGAAATGATATCTCATTATGCTTTTGATTTGCATTTCCTAGTTAGCTAATGATGTTGAGTATCTTTTCATGTGCTTTCTGTCCATTTGTATATCATCTTTGGAGAGATGCCTGTTCAAGTCTTTTGACCATTTTTAATTAGGTTGTTTGTCTTTTTGTTTTTAAAGTGAAGGATTTCTTTATATATTCTGGATATTAAACCTTTATTGGATATATGGTTCCCAAATATTTTCTCTCATTGTGTAGTTTGTCATTTTACTCTCATCATTAAGTCCTTTGAGGCACAAAAGACTTTAATTTTGATGAGATCCCATTTATCTATTTTTTGGGTTGCTATGCTTTGGGTGTGAAGTCTACGAAACCATTGCCAAACACAAAGTTATGAAGATGCTTTCCTATATTTTCTTCTAGGAGTTTTGTAGTTCTAGCTCTTATGTTGATGATTTTGCTCTGTTGATCAATTTTTCTCTCTTGCCTAGTGGTTTTATTTCACAGCTTTTCTTTGTTTTTTAGGGTATTTTTTTCTAAAACTTTAATATTGCCCTGTTTAAGTAGACAAAACTGTGGCAGGGAGCCACTAAATAGGGCCTTACTAGGTCTACCGTACCTGGGAAAGAATCAGGAGAGACCAATCTGTCTTCATTCACTTTCTTTTTTGGCCTGCAAAAGGTGCTCATTGGCAAACACTTCCATGGAGATGAATCCTTCAAGTTCCACTACTTTTCTGAGCTAGTGAGTTATGGTAGTTAACATTCATTGAAGAGAAACCATAGTCAGCCCTCTGCTGTACCCTCCATCTTCCCTGGAAGGAATCTGTTCTTTCCCCTCTCTGTTGGCCACTCAGCTGCAGGTTTTACTGAGGCTGTTTGCCTTGGGTTGGGGGAGGACAGCCCAGCCCTACCAATATCAACTCAAGGTTTTACGTTTGACCTTTCCAACTCTGCATCCCCAGTCCCTCCTGGACTATGCATATGGCACTTTCCTTGCCTGCAGAGGTCCCCAAAGTGGCTCCCTCAGACTATTTCTAAGCCTTCTCCCCTATTTTGCAAGAGAGCTGCACCCTATCTGAGCTTCTCCAATGCCACCTGTAGTTCTATCTCCTATATTTAGGTAGTTGATCCATTATGAGTTGATTTTTTTGTGTAAGGTCTGATATTGGGTCTTTCTACTTTTTTGCATATGGATATCCAGTTCTCTCAGCACCATTTGTTGAAGAGACTATTCTTTTCCAATTGAGTGGTCTTTGCCCTCTTGTCAAAAATCAGTTGATCATAAATATAAAGAGGTGTTTTCTGCACTGTCAATTTGATTTTATTGGTCTATATGTCTATCCTTGTACCAATACCATGCTGTGTTGATTACTGTGACTTTCTAATAAGTTTTAAGATCAGGAAGTGTCAGTCTTCCAACTTCATTCATATTTTTCAAGATAGCTTTGGTTATTTGGGTCACCTTACCCTTCCATATAAATCTGATGTTGGCTTTTCCATTTCTGTAAAGAAGGTTGTTGGAATTTTGATTGGGATTGCATCAAATATATAAATCTCTTTGGATTGGATTGACATCTTAACCATATTTAGTCTTCCAATCCGTGAACACATGTGCTTCCATTTATTTAGTTGGTCTTTGATTTCTTTTAGCAATGTTTTGTAGTTTTCTGTGTACAAGCCCTTTACATCCTGGGTTAGATTTTTTCCTAGATATTTGATTATTTTAGTTGCTTCTGTGAATGGGTTTTTCTCTTGATTTCTTCTGATTGTTCATTGCTTGTGTATAGTAACACTTGGAGTGTTGTTCTTATACTCTGCCACTTGCTGAATTCATTTATTAACTTTAGGAGCTTTGTTATAAAATTTTCAGGATTTTCTGTAAATAGGATCATATCAAATAGGGAAATTTTTCCTTCTTTCTTTCCAATTTGAATGCCTTTTATTTCTTTCTCGTCTAATTTCTCTGGTAAGAACTTTCAGTACAATGTTGAATAACAGTGATGACAGTGGGCAACCTTGTCTTGTTCCTGATTTCAGCGGGAAAGCTTTCAAGTCTTTCACCATTAAGTAGGATGTTAGCTGTGGAATTTTAGTATATTCCTTTTATCTTCCTAAGGAGGTTTCCATCTATTCCTAGCATACAGAATTTTTATCCAGAAGGTGAGTTGGATTTTGTCAAATGCCTTTTTTGAATCAACTGAGATGATCATGTTTTTTTCCCCTACATTTTGTTAATGTGGTGTATTAAATTAATTGATTTTCTTCTGTTGAACTACCCTTGCATAACAGGGATTAATTCTACTTGATTATGTATATAATTTTTTAATATGCTCTTGGACTCAGTTTGTGGATATTTTGTTGAGTTTTGCATCTATATTCATAATAGATATTGTTCTGTAATTTTCTTTTCTTGGGCATCTTTTATTTTCTTTTTTGGGAAGTTTTTCATTGTTGATTCAGTCATTTTACTTGTAATTGTTTTGGTGAGATCTATTTCTTCTTAAGTCAGTATGAGTAGTGTGTGTTTTTCTAAGAATTATTCCTTTTCATCGAGGTTATCTAATTACTTGATACAGTTATTCATGTATCCTCTTGTCCTTTTTATTTCAGCAGGGTTTGTAGCAATGTCTTCCTTTTCATTTCTGATTTCTGTTAGTTGTATCCTCCCTTGTCTTTTCATTGTTAGTCTAGCTAAAATTTATCAAATGTTTTATGCTTTCAAGGAAGCAGCTTTTTGTTTTATTGATTCTCTATTTTTTTGTTAACTATTTCATCTTTTCTGCATTCTAATCTTTGTTTCTTCCTTCCTTCTTCTTGCTTTTGGTTTAGTTTCCTCTTCTTTCTAGTTCTTTCACCTTTAAGATTAGGTTTCTGATTTGAAAGTTTTCTTCTTTTTTACTGTAAGTATTTAAAGCTATAAGTTTGCCTCTGAGCAATGCCTTTGCTGCATCCAATAGATTTTGGTATGTTGTATTTTCATTTCGTTTGCCTCAAGGTATTTCCTAATTTTCTTGTGGTTTTCTCTTTACCCATTGATTGCTCTGGAGTTTGTTGTTTAATTTGCACATATTTGTGAATTTTCCATTTCACCCTCCATTATTGATTTCTGTCTTCATTCTGTTGAGGAAAACATACATTGTATGTTTTCAATAGTTTGGAATTTATTGAGACTTGTTTTGTGAGCTAACATATGGTCCATCCTAGAGAATCATTCATTTGCACTCAAGAATACTATGTATTCTTTTTGTTGTGAGGTAAAGTGTTCCATAATCTGTTTGATCTAGTTGTTTAGAGTATTGTTCAAGTCTTGTATTTTCTTATTGGCCTTCTGACTAAATGTTCTATCCATTATAGAAAGAGGTACATTAAAATCTACTATTAATGTAGAACAGTCAGTTTCTCACTTCAAATCTGTCAGTATTTGCTTCATGTATTTTGCGGTTCTGCTGTTAGGTCTGTATATATTTATAATTGTTGCATCTTCTTTTTGAATTGACCCATTTATCAGTATATAATGACTATCTTTCTCTCTCTTAACTGTTATTTTTTACTCAAAATCTATTTTATCTGATATTAGTATTGATTTCCCAGCTATTTTTTGGTTACTACTTGCATAGTATATTTTTATGTATCCTCTCACTTTTAACCTACTTGTGTCTTTCAATTTAAGGTGATTGTCTTGCAGACAGCATATAGTTGGGTCATGCTTTGTTATCCATTCTGCCAGTCACTGCCTGGACTGGAGAGTTTAATATATTTACATTTAAAGTAACTACTGATAATGCAGAACTTTCTTCTGCCATTTTGCTATTTAGCAGGGGTGGGGAGGAGGAGGCATCCCCCCTTAGACAGTCTCCTCATTGCTCATGTGCTAGATCTGAGCAGCTTGGGTCTCTTAATGTAGCAATGTAAGACCAGTCAAGTCTTCTAAGAAGCTATGTGAAGAATTAAACACCTTTGCTAGGATATTAAATCCTTCTCATTCATATTTATCAAGAACTTTGAAAGAAAAAGCTGTACATTTGTCAAATGCTGTTCTAACAAGATTTTTATTTTAGACAATTCCTGTTCTGTTATCAAACCATAACAGAAATCTCCAGATCTGTGATTTCCTGGTTTCCTTCCCACTTATCACTTCCAAGCTTAAAAACAGGTCAAAAGAAGGTTGTAAAACCTCATATAAACCATGAATATGGGTGATATTGCATATATAAGACTGTTTTTACAAAACATAAATACAAATATACTAGAGAGAAGGAAAAAGTATAGCAACTATGTATGGCAGGGGAAGCACAGAGAGATTGAGAGGTGATGAGTTTTGTTGGTTTATTATTATTATAGGTAAAAAGAAAATGCTCTAAGAATGATTGAAGTGATGAATGCACAAATATGTGATTACACCAAATACCATTGATTGTACACTTTGGGTGGATTTATTTTTTATTAATATGTATCAATAAAATTGACTTGCTAAAAAAAAAAAAAAAGGTTGAGTTGAAATCCTTAATATCAAACATGGATGAGCACTTGGTTATAGTTTTGAAAAGCTAATGTCTTATAAGCTAACAGCACCTTATAAGACATTTTATATCTACCCTCACCAGATATAAAATTCTTGGTTGACAGTTGTTTTCTTTCAATATTTATGTATTTCAACCCACTTCGTTCTTACCTACATGACTTCTGATGAGAAATCAGCACTCAGTCTAATTGGGGCTGCCCTGTACGTAACATATTGCTTTTCTCTTGCAGTTCTCAAAACTCTCTTCTTGATCTTTGCATTAGATATTGTAACTAGCTGGTCATAAGACAGAGATTTTCTTCAACTACAGCCCTCAACTCATTAAAATCTATCCAAGGGAAATGCAGTATGTAGGTTCCCCCTGTATTTTCTGGCCTTGTGTCTTTTCCTGGGATTGTTCTTCTTAGTTCTTTTAGTGTTCCCCTATTTACAGGAGTTTGAATGCCCCCTCTATTTCTCAGGAGACAGACCTTCATGTCCTGGGAATTTAAGGCAGCTAAGCCTTTGCCCCAGACTATTTGTCTCTATAGTTTCCTTTGGTTGTCTTAGCTCCTTTTGCCTGGAGGGCAAATTCTGGGAGGTGGGGCATGCTGGAGAGCAGTTTCCCAAGTCAGATTTTTCTAGCTGGAACTGTTCCAGGGACCCATGAAGGAGGCACATACTGGCTCCAAAGTGCCCTGTGGGGAGAGGAGCGGCGGGGAGCTGGGTGGCCAGGAAGGGGACCAAGTGTTTCTTCCCTGGCTCTCCAAAGCTGAGATGTCTTGATCTTAGCATCAAATGCAGCCTTTCACCTGTCTCCTGAAGCCATGAGGAAGCATAGCATCTTTAAATTTCTTCTTCTGAAACCTTTGATGGTGCAGGTTGTTACAATAATCACCATCAAGTCATTCCTCCAGTGATCTGAAGTCACTAACCAAAAGCCATGATCAGCGATTGGCTGTGCCCACCCACAGTCTTGGCGAAAATGATTTTTACATTGCTTTCTGTCTCCACTGAGCTATCCGGAGGCTGGACTTCCTGGTGGCCTGCCATGAGAGTGTGGGATGGGCAATAATAACCTGGAGAGAGCAATTTACTGTTCTTTACAGTAATTTACTGTAATTTACTTCCCTGCATGCTGTATTGACCCCTGGATTTTTATTTTAGACAATTCCTGCCTGTTTAATAGTTGTTCTGGTGGAAGGACTGAATCCTGGAGTTCCCTATTCCACCATCTTCCCACAATCCTCTCCTGTATACAATTCTTAATATTAAAATATTATTAATGAAACCAGCTGGCTGTAATTACTTGTGAAATGTTTTATTGCCTTGAAGAAATGGTTTAATTTGGATTTAACTGTTACTGAATTTTTTGGAAAACATCCATTTTCCAGATAATTACTAATAGTTTGCTATTTGGAATGAATAATGCATAGTATTTGTCAGTAAGTACTTTGAAAACTATTAAGTAACTTTCTACTAATAAAAGAAGTCTGTTTGGGATGGGAATTTGTTCAATGCAAAATAAATATAGAGATATAATTATTGATTAAATAATTGAAAATGAAAATAAATAGGTTCCAAAGATAGTTATCTTAATGTAGAGCATTTGAAATTCCAGTAACTAGCAATTATTTGGAAATACCCATGAAACTTTAACCAAAGCATGCTAAATAATGAGCTTTTATCTTTTAATGAATGTTGAACCAAAACTATTAACTTAAATTGTAAAGCTTTAAAACATTTTTTCTTACAAGACATGGAAGTTTGCTGCCACTTGTATTGAATCATCATGATATATTTAAATGTCACTATAGAATAACAGAAGGACTTTTATAATGAAATAAGATATTAGGCACAATAGTGATACATTGAACAGAGTAGAGAAGTAGGCAATTTTCAATTTTGCAGAGTTGGAATATAACTCTGAAGAAATTCTATTTTAAAAGAAAAGGAATTACTGTGTGAAGCTTTTGTGGCATATTGAGTTTACACTAGAGCAGCTGGAAACAAGAAGGAGAGTTGACGAGATGCTAAAATAATATATTCTCACACTGTTTCAACATTTGTAATCTAGACATGTATTAATGTGAAAGAATAATTGTAGGTCGAGGAGCACAGTATGGAACAAATAGAATAAGCTATGCTATAAGCAGAATTTTTAAAAAAGCAAAAGTCACATATTTATCATTAATGTCAGCACTGTAAGGGAATAACAGTACCAAAGAATATATCTTGTTCAAGTCCTATACTCAGTCAGCGCTTATTATGGTCAGGTGTTGTTTATGTACTTTAGATGTATATTATATATAATATATATTCTCATTTAATCCTCATAAAAACTCTATGTTGTGCATGTATTATTATCCCATTTTATAGATTAGAACTTTGCCTTCTGTTCACTTGTTAATTCTCTGGAATCTTGGTTTTGATATATCATTCTTCCGAAAATGTTTTTGCTAAAATCTTCAATGGCCTCCTCATTTGCCAAAGACATTCAGTTTGATTGTACTCACCCTTCTCTGGCATTATGTTTAGATCATGAAAAAGCCTTTTGCCCCTTTGGTTTGAGGAAATCACTGTCTCAGGTTTTAGTCTTCTTTTCCTAAGACTTCGGGCCAGCCAAATTTTTATCTTGGCTCTTTGTTCCTACTTTTGTAACTTTGAATGGTCTTGGTTTTAACTCCCACTTATACACTGATCATTCCCAAACCTCTGTCTCTTGCTTGGGTGTCTTTTTAATGCTGATCTCAAATGTTTCTGCTATTTTCTATATCTTGATATTTAATATAATTATTTTGTGCTATTGGAGAAACTGCTTAAGAAACAGTGACTTCTTGCTTCCCTCTTTAATCTCGCTCTTCCCTCACATCACCAACTGCCCATGTTCTGCCCATTCTTCAAGACCCTCCAGGGAGTCACATTCTAAAAGCCTTTTCATATCCTTGGTGTCTTATTTGCCAAAGACTGCCAATGAAAAATACCAGAAATGGTTTGGCTTTTATAATGGGAATTTATTAAGGTAAAATCTTACAGTTCTGAGCCCGTGAAAATGTCCAAATCAAGGTGGGCTTCTGGTGATCCTTGACTCCTACCACTTGGCAAGGCAAAATGGCAGCCAGTCTCTGCCTTCTCTCCAGGCTTACTTTCTCCCCCAACTCAGAGCTGTGTGCCATCAGGCATATGGCTCATTTCTCCCTGGGCCTTGTCTCTTCAGCTTCAGGCTGCTCTGCTGATTCCAGCCTCTGCCCTCTCTCTCAGCCTCTTGGGGTTTCTCTTTCTGCGGCTGTAGGCAATCCTGGAGTCCTGTCTCACATGGCAGGGTAAAGGCTTACAGTTCTCTTTCTCTGTGTGTTTCTGCTTTCAGTTCTCCATTTATATAAGTCTCCAGCAAGAGGGCTGAGACCCACCCTGGGTCATGTCTCACTGAAGTAGTCCAACCAAAGGCCCTAAAACAATCTAATAAAAAAGTGCCTTAGCCGAATCTAAGCAAAAGTTCCCACAGAGGATAGGCTAACACACATAGGAATGGGTTAGCTTAAGAACATAATTTTCTGGGGTCCATAAAAGATGCAAACCAGGGAACCTGGTGTTTGAATTAATAGGTTATTCTCCCAATTAGTGTATCATTTTGTTCTTAACACCCTTAGAGACCTTACCAATTATTCCTTCCTTTTAAAATCATCACTTCTTGAAGACATGGGCTGTAAGCTTTTATCTCTCTCAGACTGCTAACCTGGACTTTTGAACATAAGAAGGATTTATTCTGAATAACTTTTGAATGAATAAACATAAAAAAGATGAGTGATTGTTTCAGGTAGCACAGCAAAACTGTTAACTGAATTTATTTTGTAATCCTTAAATTTAGCCTGGAATTTAATAACATGTTCTGTTCTGTTGTATTCTATTAGTCCATAAAACAAGTTTGCCATTGTGAGTCAATTTATCCTTAGGTAAATCTAAATAATAGTCCAGAAATCTCATATTTGTTTTCTTGTACTCTATTGTGTTAATAACTGTGCAGTTAGCACCTAACGTGATGTATAGTATATAAAAATGGTTTTTAAAAGATTTCGAACCCTTGTAGGTTTCTGTTATTTTTATTCTTTGTTTTTTAATATAGTGGCCAATCTAGTAGGTGTGAAATGTTATCTCGTTATTGGTTTGCAATTCCCTAATAGTGATGTTTTGAGCATCTTTTCATGTGCTTCTTAGCCATTTGTTTTTCCTTTTTGGAAAAATGTCTATTCAATTCTTTTGCCTATTTCTTAATTGAGTTGTATGTCTTTTTATTTTTAAGCTGTGTGAATCTTTATAAATTCTGGATATTAATTCCTTATCAGATATGTGGTTTCCAAATATTATCTCCCACTGAGTAGGCTGCCTTTTTACCTTCCTGACAAATTCCTTTGAAGCACAAAAGTATTCAATTTTGAGGAGGTCCCATTTATCTACATTTTCTTTCATTGCTCATGCTTTGGGTGTGAAGTCTAAGAAACTACTGCCCACCACAAGATCTTGAAGATGCTTCTTTATATTTTCTTTTACGTGTTTTATGGTCCTGGCTCTTATATTTAGGTCTTTGATCCATTTTGAATTAAATTTTTATAGGGTCTGTCTTTGGATATGGATATCCAGCTCACCCAGCACCATTTACTGAAGAGTCTGTTTTGTCCCAGTTGAGTAGATATAGCAGCTTTGTCAAAAATAAAGTGACTATTGGGAAGTGGATGTGGCTCAAGTGGTTGGACTCCCGCCTACCATGTGGGAGGCCCTGGGTTCGGTTCCTGGGGCTTCCTGGTGAGGGCAAGCTGGCCCGTACCCACAAATAGCTGACAGCCCGTGCCTGCGCCCACAGAGAGCTGATGGCCCGTGCCTGCACCTGCGGAGAGCTGACGGTCCGCGCCTGCACCCACAGAGAGCTGAAGGCCTGCGCCCACAGAGAGCTGATGGCCTGCACCCATGGAGAGCTGGTGCAGCAAGATGATGCAACAAAGGGAGACAAGAAGATACAGAGGAAAGGCACAGCGAATGGACACAGAAAGCAGATAGCAAGCACAAATGGCAAGGGTGGGAGGGAATAAATAAATAAAAATAAATATTAAAAAAAAAATAAAATGACTGTAGATATGAATAGTTATTTCTGCACTTTCAGTTTGATTCCATTGATCAATATATCTATCTTTATGCCAGTGCATGCTGTTTTGACCACTGTAGCTTTGTAATATGCTTTGAAATCAAGAAGTGAGTCCTTCAACTTCGTTTTTCTTTTTCAAGATTATTTAGCTATTCAGGGCCCCTTTCCCTTCCATATAAAATTGATAATTGGCTTTTCCATTTCTGCAAAATAAACTGTTGGAATTTTGATTGGGATTGCTTGGAATCTGTAAATCATTTTGGGTAGAATTGATATCTTATGACATTTAGTCTTCCAATCCATGAGCATGGAATATCCTTCCATTTATTTAGGTCTTCTTTGATTTCTTTTAGCAATGTTTTGTAGTTTTCTGAGTACAGGTCCTTAACATCTTTGGCTAAATTTATTCCTAGATATTTCATTCTTTTAATTGCTATTGTAAATGGGATTTTTGTCTTGATTTCCTCCTCAGATTGCTCATTCCTAGTGTGTAGAAAAACCACATATTTCTGGCTGTTGATCTGGTACCCTGCCACTTTGTTGAACTCATTTGTTAGCTCTTGTAGCTTTGTTATAGATTTTTCAGGACTTTATAAATATAGGATCATGTCATCTGAAAATAGTGAAAGTATTACTTTTTTCTTTCTTATTGGATGCCTTTTATTTCTTTTTCTTGCCTAATTGCTCTGGCTAGAACTTCTGGCACAATGTTGAATAACAGTGCTGACAGTGGGCATCCTTGTCTTGTTCCCGAATGCAGAGGTTAAGCTTTCAGTCTTTCACCATTGAGTATGATGTTGGCTGTGGGTGTTTTATATATATGCCCTTTATCATATTGAGGAAGTTTCCTTCTCTTCCTGTCTTTCGGAGTCTTTTTTTATCAAGAAAGGATGCTGGATTTTGGCAAATGCCTATTCTAAATCAGCTGATATCATGTGGTTTTCTCCCTTTGATTTGTTAATCTGTTGTATTACATTAGTTGATTTTCTAGTGTTGAACTACCTTTGTGTACCTGGAATGAACTCCACTTGTTCATGGTATATGATTCTTTTAATGCAATGAAGGGTTCTATTTGCATATTTTGCTGATGATTTTTAAACTATATTCATTTGAGAAATTGTTCTATAATTTTCTCATTTTATATTTTTCTGACTTGGGTATTAGTTTGATTTTGGCTTCATAGAATGAGTTAGAGTGTTCCCTCTTCTTCAGGTTTTTGGAAGAGTTTGAGCCAAATTGGTGTTAATTCTTCTTGGAATGATTGTTAGAATTCATCTTTGAAGCCGTCTGGTCCTGGGCTTTTCTTTTTTGTGAGGTTTTTGGTGACTGATTCAATCTCTTTACTTGTGATTAGATAGTTGAGGCCTTCTGTTTTTCCTAGAGTCAGTAAAGTTTGCTCTATTGGTCCATTTCATCTAAGCTGTCTGCTTTGCTGGTATAAAGTTGTTCTTGTATACTCTCATCACTGTTTTTATTTCTGTGGACTCAGATGTAATGTCCCCCCCCCCACCTCATTTCTTTCTTTTTTTTTTTTCTTTTCTTATATTTATTTTATTTTATTTTATTTACAGGTTTCTTTTCTTTTCTTTTTTTTTATTGTAGGTAAAAATCAAAATTTTCACTATACAAACCAATATTTGTAAAATGATATATAAATATATATGCATATATGTGCATTTGCTTACATAAATGTTATTTTTTATATATATATATATTTAAAGGTGCTTAGATTACCTAAATGTTACACAGAAATTACAGGGATTCCCATGTTACCCACCTCCCACACCTCCCATAACATCCCACATAAACATCTTTCATTAGTGTGGCACATCACCTGCAATGGATATACACATCCTGGGGCTTTGCCACTAAGCATAGACCACAGTTCACATCATAGACCACACTCTCTCCCACACAGTTCTGTATGGTATATGCTGATGTAAAATGGCCTATATCCGTCGCTGCAGCGTCACTTAGGACAACCCCCAAGTCCTGAAAAAGCCCCTGTATTACTACTGCCTTTCCCCTCCCTGCCCCGAAAGCGTCTAGTGGCCACTGCTCCGCCTCACTGCTATAATTTCTTCTATTGCTTGAATCACAATATGTCTACAACAGAATACCATTAAGTCCACTCTAGTCCATTGCTCTTCCCCCAATCTTGAGGGGACTGGGATGGTGATGTCCACTCCACCTCCAAGTGAGAGGGGGCTTATATCCTATGTATATGGTGGATGGGATTATCCTGCCTGCAGGCTCTCTCCATTCCCTGGGATGGCCGTTGTCCATCATCATCTCCTCACCAGGTGACTTGGGTGAGTCCATTGAGCTGTAGAGTAGGAGTTGCAACTCCACTGAGTTTCCAGGCACAGCTGACACATAGGCAGGCCAGAGGCTCCAGTCTTTGGAAGTACACCTACAAACTCTAGCATCACATATATGTTTGAATAGAAGGGACTAATGGACCATGTGTAGGGAGGACTTATTTGAATCTAACTCTGTCACTCACAGGAGCACAGATTCCAAAGCAGAGCCCACTGATAAGGCGTCAGTCTCTGGGGCTATACCCCCTTATATAGGACCTGGGTGTCTCCAGAGCCCTCAGGAGCCCCTCTTGTGGGATGATATCCACTTTGGTGTTCTATGAGATCCTACTGAGGTGTGCGTAAGCGTTACCTCTGAGATGACCTCCCGACTCTCTTTGAAGTCTCTTAGCCACATGAACTCATTTGTCTTTACCTTTCCCCCCTTTTATTCAAGGTCTTTTTCCAGTCATATTGCCAGTCGGCACTTGGTATTAATCCCTCGTTGCCAGAGAGGCTCATCCCTGGGAGTCATGTCCCACATTGGGGGGAAGATAATGCATTCATATGCTGAGTTTGGCAACAAGGAGGCTCTCAGGTGACAACCCTTAGGCACCCCGTAACAATAGGCCAAGTTTCAATTACAAGAGCAAAGACTCTAAGGCTAGTCATCAATAACAAGAACCCATCAGTGGGTCATCTTCTTTAGCCAGACACTGCCCCTGCACTCAGGGGACTGTTGTTGCTCCCTTGGAGAATGTGGCAGAGCTCTCCAGGCTGGGAATTAAGATTCCCTCATTTATTGAGTGATTGTCTACCCACCGTGACCATGCCCCATCCCTTGATCATTTGAACAATTTTATATTCAGATGAACTTACTCCCATGAACCCCCATCCCAGACATCCCCCATCAATGTTCCTCTGCAGCCCCCATTGTAAACCTTCTGTGATCTAAACCTTCCTTGAAGATGAAGCCCATATAATAACCAAATACAGTTAATAGGAAAATGGAATAATAATGATAAGCTTAAATGCAAGAGATAAAATACAAGGAAACCCAGGGGAAAAAAAACTAAAAATAAAATATAATTAGCAGATTGGGGCATTCAAAAAAATGGGAAAAAAAATCCTCCTTAAAAATTTATTCTTTTTTCCTTTATCACTGCATTATTGGATGTCCAGTGTACCATGACACCTTCCCCCTCTCATTCTCCGTGTCTCCAAAATTTAATTTTCAAAGAAGTTTTAGGTCACAGCAAAGTCACACATGGAATACTAGAGACTCCCACATATCCAACATCCCTCCCTCTTCCCCACCCCATATTAAAACCATTTTTTTCAATGAATATTACCATTGTTATAACTGTTATACAGATAGTGAAATATAGCAACTAAACATTGTCAATGGTTTACAGTATAGTTTACAATTTAGATGGTACACTTTAATAATTTTTGATGATATTTACTATGTCCTGTGTCCATTACTGTAAGGTAATGAAAAACATTTCCCATGACAACTAAATACCCCATTTGATCTTTTCTGTTCTTTCCTCCCCATCCCCCTTGGGCAAATGACACTCCCCTGTCTTGACAAATGGAATGACAAGATTCATAGTTATATGCCCTGGGTATTCTGACCTGCCCTTCCTAATCTACCCACCTCTCAAACCTGAACCACCAAACCCAGTAACATCACTACCCATCTTCAATATGCAAGTATACTCTATTACTTTACTATAGATTATGTCCATATGGGTGATGGCTCACAACCTACTCTTCTCTTTCTCTCCGTTGTTAACCCATCTTTCAGACAATGGTTCTCAGAGACTGCTCACTTTCCTCAATTCAAATCAGTGAGGTCATATAATGTTCATCCTTCAATGCCTGGCTTGCTTCACTCAACATAAGGTCTTCAAGATTCATCCATGTTATTCCGTGTGTTAGCACTTTATTCCTTCTTACAGCTGAGTAATATTCCATTGTATGTATGTACCACATTTTGCTTATCCATTCATCTGTTGATGGGCACCAGGGCTGACTCCAACTTTTGGCAATTGTGAACACTGCCACTATGAACATTGGTGTGCATATATCTGTTCGTGTCTTTGCTTTCAATTCTTCAGAGTATATATCCAGCAGTGGAATCGCTGGATCATATGGAAGATCTGTTGTTAGTTTTCTGAGGAACTGCCAAACTGTCCTCCACATTGGCTGGACCATTCCACAATCCCACCAGCTGTGGATGAGGGTTCCTATTCCTCCATATCCTCTCCAACACTTAGAGTCTGCTGTTTTTTTAATAGCTGCCATTCTGATGGGTGTAAGATGGTATCTCATTGTAGTTTTGATTTGCATTTCCCTAATAGCTAGCAATGTCGAGCATTTTTTCATGTGCTTTTTAGCCATTTGTATTTCTTTCTTGGAGAAGTGTCCTTTGAGGTCACTTGCCCATTTTTTAAATGGGTTGTTTGTCTTTTTATTTTCAAGTTGCAGTATTTCTTCATACATGCAGGATATTAGGCTCTTATCAGATATATGGTTACCAAATATTTTCTCCCATTGGGTAGGCTGCCTTTTTATTTTCTTTATAACGTCCTTTGAGGTGCAGAAGTTTTTAATTTTGAGGAGAACTCATTTATTTATTTTTTCTCTTGCTGCTCGTGCTTTGGCTGTGAAGTTCATGAAACTATTTCTTATTACAAGGTCCTATAGATGCTTCCCTACATTATTTTCCAAGGTCTTTATGGTTTTGGCTCTTATATTTAGATCTTTGATCCATCTTGAGTTGATTTTTGTAAGAGGTGTGAGATGGTGTTCTTCTCTCATTCTTTTGGATATGGATATCCTGTTCTCCAAGCACCACTTGTTAAAGAGGCCATTCTCTCCCAACTGAGTGGGCTTGGTGGCCTTGTTAAATATCAGATGACTGTATATGCAAGGATCTATATCAGAGCTCTTAATTCAGTTCCATTGGTCAGTAGGTCTATCCTTGTGCCAATACCATGCATTTTTTTTTTTTTAAAGATTTTATTTATTTATTCATTTATTCTCCCTTGCTGCTTGTGCTCGCTGGGTCATTAACCACGCCGTGCGGGCGGGCTTGCCTTCACCAGGAGGCCCCGGGAACCGAACCTGGGGCCTCCCATATGGTAAACGGGAGCCCTACTGATTGAGCCACAGCCGCTTCCCTATTAATGGAATTTTTTTTATTTCCTCCTCAGATTGCTCGTTATTGATGTACAGAAATGCTACTGATTTTTGAGCATTGATCTTATAGCCTGCAACATTACTGAACTCCTTTATAAATTCTATAAGCTTTGTTGTAGATTTCTCTGGGCTTTCTATGTATAGGATTATGTTGTCTGCAAATAATGAAATTTTTACTTCTTCTTTTCCAATCTGGATGCCTTTTATATCCTTTTCTTGCCTCAGTGCTTGAGCAAGTATTTCTAAGACAATGTTAAATAGGGGTGGTGATAATGGTCATCCTTGTCTTGTTCCCGATCTCAGAGGGAAGGCTTTTAGGATTTCACCATTGAAGATGATGTTAGCTTTGGGTTTTTCAAAAATACCTTTATGATATTCAGAAAGTTTCCTTCTATTCCTATCTTTTGCAGTGTTTTTATCAGGAAAGAGTACTGTATTTTGTCAAATGCTTTTTCTGCATCTATAGAGATGATCATGTGATTTTTTTCTTTCAGTTTGTTTATGTGATGTATTACATTGATTGATTTTCTTATATTGAACCATTCTTGCATACCCAGGATAAAACCCACTTGGTCATGGTGTATAATCCTTTTGATATGTTGCTGAATGCGATTAGCAAGTATTTTGTTGAGGATTTTAGCATCTAGGTTCATTAGAGAAATTGGTCTGTAATTTTCCTTTCTTGTGGTATCTTTGTTTGGTTTTGGTATTAGTGTAATATTGGCACTGTAGAATGAGTTAGGCAATATTCCTCCTACTTCTGTTTTTTGCAAGAGCTTAAGCAGAATTGGTGTTAGCTCTTTCCAGAATGTTTGGTAGAATTCAGCTGTGAAGTCATCTGGTCCTGGGCTCTTCTTAGTTGGGAGGTTTTTGATGACTGAGTCTATCTCTTTACGTAATTGGACTGTTGAGTTCATCAATTTCTTCTTTTATCAATGTAGGCTGTTTGTGGGTTTCTAAAAGCTTATCCATTTCCTCTAAATTATCATTCTTGTTGGCATACAATTTTTCAAAGTATCCTCTTTTGATATTCTTTATTTCTGTGGGGTCAGTAGTGGTGATATCTCCTTGCTCATTCCTTATTTTGTGTATTTGCTTCTGTTCTCTCTTTTTCTTTGTTAGTCTGGCTAAGGGTTTGTCAATTTTATTGATATTCTTGAAGAACTAGCTTTTGGTTTTGTTTATTTTTTCTAGTGCTTTCTTATTCTCTATTTCATTTAGTTCTGCTTTAATCTTTGTTATTTCCTTCTTTCTACTTCCTTTAGGTTTAGGTTTGTTTTTGTTTTTCCAATTCTTCCAAGTGTGCAGTTAGGTCTTCAATTTTAGCTCTTTCTTCTTTTTTAATAAATGTATTTATGGCTATGAACGTCCCTCTCAGGACTGCTTTCACTGCATCTCATAGGATTTGATATACTGTGTTGTCATTTTCATTAGTTTCAAGGTAGGTACTGATTTCTTTTGAGATTTCCTCCTTGACCCAGTGTTTGTCTAAGAATGTGTGGTTTAACTTCTATATCCTTGTGCCTAACCTGTTTCTCTGGCCCTTAGTGATTTCTAATTTCATTCCATTGTGATCAGAGAAATTTGTGTAATCTCAGTCTTTCTGAATTCATTGAGAATTGTTCTGTGCCCTAGCATGTGGTCTATCTTGGAGTATGATCCATGTGCACTTGAGAAGAATGTAAATCCTGCTGTATTTGTGTGTAGTGTTCTGTATATGTCTATTAAGTTCAGGTCCTCTAATGTATTGTTGAGAACTGTGGCAGTTTGATGTAATTATGAATTCCAAAAATATAATGGAATCATGCTTGTAAACTGATCTGTTAGTCTAGGCATGATTAGGTTAGGATTAGGGTGTTGAGCCCCACCCCTTGGTGGGTGGGGAATTGAATATAAAAGGCAAGGCAAAGCACAGTTGAAGCAGTCTTTTGAGAAGCAGTTTTGATGTTGGAAAGAAGGCTCCAGGAGAGAAGAAGCAAGCCGTTCAGCTGATCATCTACAGCTGACCTTGTGGAGGAAACAGGAGCTAAGCCCAGAGAGAAACGCAGCCCCGGGAAGAGAGGAACCCCAGAAGTCTGAACCCTGGCAAACACCGGCAGCTGTCTTGCTCTAACACATGACAATGGACTGTGGTGAGAGAAGAAACTTAACACTTTATGGCCTAGTATCTGTGGATTCTGCCCCAAATAAATACCCTTTATGAAGACCAACCCATTTTTGGTATTTTACATTAGCACCCCTTTGGCCGACTAATACAAGAACCTTTGTTTCTTTATTGACTCTCTGTCTAGATGTTCTGTCTAATGATGATAATGGTATATTAAAGTCCTCTGCTATAATTGCAGAGGCATTTATTTCTCCACTTAGTTTTTCCAGAGTTTGCCTCACGTATTTTGAGGCACCCCGATTCAGTGCGTTAATGTGTATGATTATTCTCTCTTCTTGAGAGATTACCCCTTTTACTAATATATAGTATCCATCTTTGTCTCTTACAATAGTTTTGCATTTAAAGTCTATTTTTTCTGATTTTAAAATAGCTACTCCTGCCCTTTTTTGGCTATTGTTAGCTTGTAAAATTGTTTTCCAGTCATTCACTTTCAGCCTCCTTGAATCCCTGTGTCAAAGGTGGGTTTCTTGTAGACAGCATATAGATGGATCATATTTCCTTATCCATTCTGTCAATCTGTGTCTCTTGAGTGGTGAATTTGATCCATTAACATTCAGTGTTATTACTCACAACGAATTTCTTACTTCAGCCATATTTTCTTTGGGTTAATGTATGTCATATGTTGTTTTGTTTCTGTTTTTTCATTTTAGTTGTTTTTAAACTCTCCTCTGACTCTCTCTCCCTTGATTTCCCCTTTCAAGTTGTAGAACTTCCTTTAGTGTTTCTTGAAGAGCCAGTTTCTTATTGACATACTCTTAATTTCTGTTTATCTGTGAATATTTTGAACTCTCCATCATTTTTCAATGCCAATTTTGCTGGATAGAGAATTTGTGGCTGGAAGGTTTTTTTTTTTGTTTTTTTTTTAGTACTTTGACTATGTCATATCACTGTCTTCTTGCCTCCATGTTTTCAGATGAGAAATCAGCACTTTATCTTATTGTGCTTCCCTTGTACATGATGGTTCTCTTTTTTCTTGCTGCCTTGAGTATTTTCTCTTTGTCTTGAGCATTGGACATTTTGACAAGTATATATCTTAGAGTTGGCCTGTTGGGATTTATACTGTTTGGGGTATGCTGTGTTTCCTGGATCTGCACATCCATCTCTCTCAATAGGGTTGGGAAGTTTTCAGCCATTATTTCCTTCAACACTCCTTCTGTTCCCTTTCCCTTCTCTTCTCCTTCTGGGATGCCCATAATGCATATGTTTGTGCATTTTTTGTTGTCAGTTAAATCCCTGAATCCATGCTGGACTTTTCTATCTTTTTGTCTATCTGTTCTACTATCTGTTTGATTTCAGATGTATTGTCTTCCACACCACTAATTCTTTCTTCTGCCTGTTCAGATCTGCTGTTATGTGAATCCAGCATCTTTTTGATTTCTTGGATTGTGCCATTGATGACCATCATATCTGTTATCTTTTTATGTATGTTTATAATTTCTTCAGTATGCTCTCCCAGTGTCATCTTTATATCCTTAATATCTTCCTTCACTTCATTAAGTTGGTTCACGATATTTGTTTGGAAAGCTTTGATTAGTTTTTTGATGTTCTGCATCTCTTCCTGGTTTTTAGTTTGTTCATTGGACTGGTCCATGTCTTCCTGTTTCTCAGTGTGGTTTGTAATTTTTTGTTGCCCTCTAGTCATCATTTTATATTGATGGGTTTATTCAGTTGATTAGCTTCTCTCTCTCCTGTAGAGTTTTATTTACCTGGTGGTTCTGTGTGTGTGTTAAGTTTCCTCTTTGACACTTTTTCTTCTTATTTTATTTCCTTGCTTCTTTCTGTGTTACCTTGAAGGCAAAAGATTAGTGCCAGAGGAATCAAAAGATGTGAGAAAGGAAGAAGGATAATAGTAATATTGATAATAGAAGAGGGGCCAAATAAGACTTAGTGAAATGAATATTTAACTCATGTAGGCAATGCAGTATAATAGGAAAAATAGTGGAGTACCTACAATGGACTGGGAAACCAAAGAGAGGAATATATATATAATAATTTAGAAGGCTAGAATGATGAAGAGGTAGAGAAAGAGTAATGAAAGGGCTAAAAGGAAAAGTTAATATTCATTTTAAAAAAAGAAAACAAAATAGATAGAATAGAAATTGACACCCTTAATTTGTTGGCTAATGAAAAAACGTGGTGTCTAACAATCACAACAGAAAGCAGAAGGCAGAAAGATGAAGAAAGGGTAAGAGATAGCTTTGGATACCATATTCAATATAGACAGAGAATGGGAAATCACTGAATAAGAAGCACAGCAAAGAGGAGGCAAGCTAGCCGCACCTAATTAAAAAAAAAAAAAAAATGAAAGAAGAAAGAAAGGGGGTAGGAACGAGGAAAGTAAAGCAAGAGAAAACAAATAATCAGAGAAAAACCAAACAAGCACACAAGCAAGCAGTCAAACAAAGCTAAGGAGGAAGTGTTCCTTCTAGGGTCCTTGTGGATCCTCTCAGCCTGCTTGTGTTTATCAATCAATTTCCCTGCAGGGTTCTATCTGTAGGTTTTGAGGCAGATTTTAGGTATTAAACTAAATTAAGAAGAAGAATTCATTTTTTAAAGTGACTGTCTTCTTCTTCTTTTTTTTTTTTTTTTGGTGATATAAGGGACCCAAAAGAAGTCCTCTGCTAGACCACACCCTTCACTGAGGGGACCCTAAATAATCTTGTAGAAACGATTCAAGCACTTCCCACCTCCTGGCCTTCTCGGGGGAGCTGAAGCTCTGATACTTGTCAATGCAGAGTGATAAAATTGCACCCCCTCTGGAGCCAAGCCTCAGTGTCAGTGGGCTGCTGGGTAAATCAGGTTTCTTCAGCAGATTCGCCTCTCCCTTCAGCCTGGCGCTGCTTCAAGCTGGCTTATCTGTTCCCCAAAGCTATGGGAGGGGGGGTTCCAGGCAGCCACATCCACAGAAGTTAAACCCCCTCTCCACCTTCTGTCAGAACCCTCCCTCTCTCGGAGAATGCTCCCTTGCACCGGGAGTGGGAGTCACAGGTGCGGGATTTGTTGCTCAAACCAGCCTTTTTCCCTGCAGGTGGTGCTCAGGTGTCTGTGTTAACCACCACAGGCAGGCTTAAAACTCACGAATCTTTACCGATCACTCCACGCCATTGATCTGCCTGCAGCTAGATGTCCCAGGCTTCTCGCTCCCTGCGCCCACATCACAGACCCCCGGGCAGGACCCTGTCCACAATCAGCCGTCCTCAGAGCTAGTTAGCGAGTTCCCTCCTAAACCGATGCCATCTTGCCTCTCCCCACCACTCATTTCTGATTTTGTTTGCTTGCATCTCCTCTCTTTTCTCTTTGTCAGTCTAGCCAAGGGTTTACCAATTTTATTGATCCTCTCAAAGAACCAACGTTTGGTTTTGTTCATTTTCCCTATTGTTTTTTCTTCTCAATTTCATTTATTTTTGCTCTAATCCTTGTTATTTCTTTCTTTCTGCTTATTTTGGGATTAGTTTGCTTTTCTTTTTCTAGTTTCTCTTGGTATGCAGTGAGATCTTTTCTTTTAGCTCCTTCCTTCATTTTAATGTAGGTGTTGAGGACTATAAATTTCCCTTACAGCGCTGCCTTCACTGCATTCCATAGGTTATGATATGATGCGTTCTTGTTTCATTTTGAAATATATACTGATTTCTCTTGCAATGTATTCTTTGACTCACTAATTGTTTAAGAATCTGTTATTTAACCTCCATATATTTGTGAATTTTTGAGTTCTCTGCCTGTTACTGATTTTCAGCTTCATTTCATTATGACCAGAAAAGTACATTGCATAATTTCAATCTTTTAAAATTTATTTAGACCTGTTTTGTCACCCACCATGTGCTCTGTCTTGAAGAATGATCTCTCTTATTTGAGAAGAATGTATATCCTGTTGTTTTGGGGGTGCAATGTTTTGTATGTCCATTAACTCTAGTTCATTTATCATATACTCACTTTCCATTTCCTTATTTATTCTCTGTCTAGATGTACTATCCTTTGATAAGAGCTGTGTATTAAAGTTTCCAACTATTATTTTAAGGACATCTATTTTCTCTTCAGGTTTGCCAGTGTTTGCCTCATGTATTTTGGGTCACACTAGTTAGTTGTATAAATATTTATGATTGTTATTTCTTCCTGTGGAGGGCCCCATTTTAGTAATATATAATGTCCTTCTTTGTCTCTTATAACAGTTTTGCATTTAAAGTCTATTTTGTCTGATATACGTTTAGCTGCCCCGGCTCTTTTTTGGTTACTGTTTGCATGAGATATCTTTCTCCAACCTTTCACTTTCAGTCTATTTGCATCTGTAAAGGCTGCCAAGACAATATACCAGAAATGGGTTGTCTTTTACAATGGGGATTTATTAATTTAAAAGCCTACAATTTTGAGGCTGTGAAAATGTCAAAATCACTTCAGGCACTGCTGTCTTATTGCTTTCAGCTTCCTGGTTTCTACAGTTTCTTCTCTTAGCTTCTGTACTCTCTTCATGCCTCTGTGCTCTGTGGATTCCAGTCTCCAGCCTCCGGGATCCTATCTCAGACTCTGGGGGTTTCTGTCTGAGCTCCTGTGTGCCCTATGTGCCTTTTTTACCTCTCAGCTTCCATTGATTTCAGCTTCTGGATTCCTGAACCTTCTCGCTCAGCTCTTTCTATTATTTAGTCCATTTATAAAGAACTACAGTAAGAGGATTGACCCATCCTGGGATGCAATCTAGTCAAAGGCCCTTAAATGAAGTAATTTAATCAAAAGATCCCACCTACAATAGTTTTACAGAAAGTCTTAATTTGCTAAAGGCTGTCAATACAAAATACAAGAAATGGGTTGGCTTTCATAACGGGAATTTTTTTAGGGTAAAAGCTTACAGTTCTGACTGCTGTGAAAATGTCCAAATCAAGACATCATCAGAGATGCCGTCTCACCAAAGGTTGTCTACTGATGGACCTTGATTCCTGCCATGAGGCATGAGGCAAGGCAAGTGATGGCTGGTTTTTGCCTTCCCTTCCAGGCTTACTTTCTCACTGAGCTCAGCTATGGACAATCAGGCACATGGCTTATCTCTTCCCTCACTCCTGGGACTCATTACTTCAGCTTCAAGCTGCTTCATTGATTCCAGGCTCTCACCTCTCTCTTAGTTGATCCTGGATCCTCTATCACATGGCCTACAATTTAATCAAAGGCCCTTAACTGAAGTGATCTAATAAAAACTGATCTAATCAAAAGGTCCCTTAACAGAATCTAACCAATAGGTCCCACATAGAATAGGTTTATATGCACAGGAATGGGTTAGCTTAAGAACATAATTTTCTGGAGGCCACAAAAGACTCAAACCAGCATACACATAAAGAAATGGATTAGCTCTAAGGACATGATCTACTGGAGTTCACCCAGCTTCAAACTGTTACAGTATACTTGTGTCTAAGTTAAGTTTCTTGTAGACAGCATATAGATGTTTCATATATTTTTTATTGGTTTACTTTTAGATTCATAATTTTACTTTTCTTGGTCAGTGCATATAGGTCAAAGTTTACTGAACATGCAGTTCTCTACATTACTTTTTAAATACTATTTGTATACATACACTCAAGGCCTTGTAACTGTTACTATTCAAGTAAAAAAACTTCAGGCTAGGGGTGGCTGCATGCTGAATCAATTTTTGTTTCATGTGAAGTGTCTGAGGGTGATCCCTGGGTAATATCAATACTGAAACCTTTCTGAAACTTCAGCAAAAGTACAAAATAGTTGAAATTTGCATTTGTTAACAATGACACTCTCTTACAGGATGTTGCCAACCCTTCTCTTTTTTTAAAAAATCAGTTTTATTGATACATATTAATAAAGTGTAGATCCACCCAAAGTGTACAATCAATCATGTTTGGTATAATCACATAGATGTGCATTCATCACTTCTATTTTCTGGTGACTTATATTCTAATTATTAGCTCCATGAGTTTATATAATATATTTGGTTCACAATAGCATAATCATACAGTATTTGTCCTATTGTGTCTGGCTTGCTTCACTCAACATAATGCCCTCCAGGTTAATCCATGTTATATGCTTCACTCCTTCATTTCTTCTTACAGCTGTGTAATATTCCATTGTATGTATGCACCACAGTTTGTTTATTTATTCATCCGTTTATGGACACCTGGGTTGTTTCCATCTTTTGGCAATTGTGAATAATGCCACTGTGAACATCAGTGTGCATATGCCTTTTGGGTATATACTGAGTAGTGGTATCGCTGAGTCACATGGCAAATCTATATTCAATTTGCTTCGGAACTGCCAAACTGTCTTCCACAGTGGCTGAACCATTTGACATGCCACCAACAGTGAATAAGCATTCCTATCTTTCTATATCCTCTCCAACACTTGTAGTTTTCCGACTTTTAATAGTGTTTATTCTAGTGAAATGATAGCTATTGTAATTTTGATTTGCACTTCCCTAATTGCTAGTGATGTTGAACATTTTTTCATGTGTTTTTTCACCATTTGTATTTCTTCTTTGGACAATTGTCTTTCAAGTCATTTGCCCATTTTTTAATTCGTTAGTTTGTCTTTTAATGTTGAGTTGAAGTATCTTTTTATATAACATGGATCTTAAACCTTTATCAGATATGTGATTGCAGAATATTTTCTGCCATTGAGTTGGCTGCCTTTTCACCCTTTTGACAAATTCCTTTGATGTGCAAAAGTGAGTATTCCCATTTATCTATTTTTTCTTTTGTTGCTCGTGCTTTGGGTGTAAGGTTTAAGAAACTACTGCCTAACACAAGATCTTGAAGATTTTTCCTACATTTTCTTCTAGGAGTTTTATGGTTGTCAGTTTTATATTTAGGTCCTTGATCCATTTTGAATTAATTTTTGTGACAAGGTGTGTGATAGGGGTCCTCTTTCTTTCTTGTGGGTATGGATATCCAGTTCTCAAAGCACTATTTTTTTGAATAGACTGTTCTGACCCAGCTGGGTGCATTTGACAGCCCTGTCAAAAATCACTTGACCGTAGATACAAGGATTTATTTCCAAATTCTCATTTTGATTCCAGTGGTCAATATGTCTATCTTTATACCAGTACCGTGCTGTTTTTACCATTGTAACTAAGTAATTTACTTTAAAGTCAGGAAGTGAGAGTCCACCAACTTTGTTCCTCTTTTTTAAAGATATTTTTGGCTATTTGGGACCCTTTGCTCTTCCAAATAAATGTTATTGTTGTCTATTTCTTTTCTGCGCAAAAGGCTATTGGGATTTTTATTGGGATTGCAATGAATCTGTAAATCAGTTTGGGTAGAATTGAAATCTAAATGATATTCAGTCTTCCAGTCCATGAACGTGGAATGTCCTTCTGTTTATTTAAGTCTTCTTCAGTTTCTTTTAGCAATGTTTTGTAGTTTTCTGAATACAGGTCCTTTATGTCTTTAAGTTTAATCCTAAATATTTGATTCTTTTAGTTGCTATTATAAATTGAATTTTTTCTGACTTCCTCCTCAGAGTGCTCATCAGTATTGTATAGAAACGTATTGATTTTATTTTTTAGGAGGTACTGCATATTAAACCTGGGACCCTGTACATGTGAAACATACACACAACCACTGAGCTACATCCACTCCATTGATTTTTGTATATTAATCTTGTATCCCACCACATTGCTGAACTGTTTATTAGTTCTAGAATCTTACTTGTGGGTTTTTAAGGATTTTCTAAATATAGGATCTATATCATAAGTGAATAGTGGAAGTTTTACTCCTTCCTTTCCTATTTGGGTGCCTTTTATTTCTTTATTTAGTCTACTTGCTCTAGTTAGAACTTCATAACAATATTGAATAACAATGGTAACAGTGGGCATCCTTGTCTTGTTCCTGATTTCAGTGGGAAAGCATTATGTCTTTTGCTATGAGTATGATGCTAGCTGTAGGCTTTTCTTTGCATATATACAGTTTACCATATTGAGAAACTTTCCTTCTATTCCTATCTTTGGAGTGTTTTTTTAAATGAAGAATGGATGCTATATTTTATCAAACACCTTTTCTGCATCAATCAAGAGGATCATGTGATTTTTCTTCTTCAATTTATTAATTTGGTTTATTATACTAATTGATTTTCGTGTGTTGAACCACCCTTGCATGCTGGGATAAAACCCGCTTGATTGTAGTGTATAATTCTTTAATGTGCTTTTGAATTCGGGTTGCAAGTATTTTGTTGAGGATTTTTGTATCTATATTCATTAGAGATATTCATCTATTATTTTCTTTTTTCATAGTATCTTTATCTGGTTATGTTATTAGCCTGATTTTGGCTTCATAGAATGAGTTTGGTAGCATTCTTTTCTTGTAAATATTTGGAAGAGCTTGAACAGGACATGTATTAGATTTTCTTTGAATGGTTAGTAGAATTCATCTGTGAAGCCATCTGGTCCTGGGCTTTGGGATGTTTTTAATGACTATCTCAATATCTTTACTTGTGATTGGTTTGTTGAGGTCTTCTGTTTCTTCTAGTGTCAGTGTAGGTGGTTTGTGTGTTTCTAGGAATTTTTGGTATATATTTGTTCATAGTATATTCTTATGATATTTCTTATTTCCTCAGGGTCACTGATATTGTCCCCACTCTTATTTCTGATTTTATTTGTGTTCTGTTTTTTTCCTTTGTCAGTCTAGCTAAATGTTTTTTTTTAATTATTTTGTTGATATTTTCAAAGAACCAACTTTTGGTTTTGTTGATTCCCTCTATTGTTTTTTTTTTTTTTTTTTTTTTTTTTTTTGTTATCAATTTCATTTATTTCTGCTATGATCTTTACGGTTTCTTTCCTTTGACTTGGTTTAGGATTAGTTTGCTGTTATTTTCTAGTTCCTCCAGGTGTGCAGTTAGATCTTCAATTTTACCTCTTTCTTTTTGTTTAATGTAAGCCTTGAGGGCTATCAGTTTCCCTCTCAACACTGCCTTTGTAGTGTCCCATAAGTTTTGATACATTGTATTCTCATTTACATTCTTATCAAGATATTTACTGAATTCTTTTCCAATTTCTTCTTTGACCCACTGTTTTTTTTATAAATGTGTTGTTTAATCTCCATATATTTATGAATTTTCCCTTATTCAATCCGTTATTGATTTCTAGTTTCATTAAATTATGATCAAAGAAGGTGTTCAGATAATTTCATTCTTTTTACATTTATTGAAACCTGTGTTGTGACCCAACATATAGTCTATCCTAGAAAAGGATCCATAAGTTCTTGAAAAGAATGTATATCTTGCTGTTTTGGGGTGTAATGCTCTATAAATGTCTGTTAGGTCTAGTTCATTTTTCATATTATTCAAGTTCTGTGTTTCTTTATCCTCTGTCTAGATGTTCTATCCAATATTGAGAATTATGTACTGAAGTCTCCAACTACTATTGTAGAGACATCTGTTTCTCCCTTCAGTTTTGCCAGTGTGTGCCTCATGTCTCTTGGGGCACCCAGGTTAGGTACATAAATTTTTATTATAGTTACTTCTCCTTCATGAAATGCCCCTTTTATTAAATGCCCCTTTGCATTTGAAATCTATTTTGTCCAATTTTAGTATTGCTACTCCAGCTCTTTTTTGGTTACTATTTGCATGGGATATCTTTTTCCAGCCTTTCACTTTCAACCTGGTGGTGTCCTTACTTCTGAGTTGAGTCTCTTATAGACAACATATAGATGGCTTATATTTTTTAACCATTCTATCAGTCTATGTATTTTGACTGGGGAGTTCAAGCTTTTAACATTCAATGTAATTACTCTAAAGGTATTATTACTTTGTTCATTTTGTCCTTTGGCTTTCCATTGTCATACTATTGTCTGTTTTTTTTTTTAACCCTTTAATTTATCCTTCCTAATAATTATTTCTACAGTCTTCTCCAAGTCTATTGTCCTTTGTATTAGTCAGCCAAAGGAGTGCTGATGCAAAATACCAGAAACTGGTTGTTTTTTATAAAGGGTATTTATTTGGGATAGTTACCAGGCCATAAAGTGTAAGTAACTTCCCTCACCAAAGTCTATTGCCACGTGTTGGAGCAAGATGACTGCCAACGTCTGTGAGGGTTCAGACTTACTGGGTTCCTCTCTTCCCAGGGCTTGCTTGTCTCCAGGCTTAGCTTCTCTGCTATCTCCACAAGGTCAGCTGTAGACTGTGAGCTCTCTAGGCTTTGCGTCTATCCACAAGCCCAGCTGTAGACTATCAGGCAAACAACTTGTTTCTCTTCCTGGGCCCTTCTCTCTTTCCTCAGGACCAAGCTCCTCTGTGTGTTCACTTCCCGGGGCTCCAGCATTAAATATAAGCATCAGAAATCCAACATCAAAATCCAACTCTGTTCTTTGCCATGTCTTTTATCTTTAAGACCCCACCCACCAAGGTGCAGAGCTCAACACCCTACTGATGTGGCCCAGTCAATACCCTAATCATAACTTAATCATGCCCAGATGAACAGACCAGTTTACAAGCATAATCCAATATCTATTTTTGGAATTTGTAACTATATTAAACTGCTACATCCTTGTTTTTTCCTTTCAGACTGTAACACTCCCTTTACTAACTCTTGTAATTCTGGTCTTTTGTAACATACTCTTTTGTAACATATTCTCTCAGTTTTCATTTGTCTATGAAGACTTTAAATTCATTCTCATTTTTGAAGAACAGTTTTGCCAGATACAGAATTCTTGGCTGGCAGTTTTTTTCTATCAGTACCTTAAATACAGTATGCCACTTACTTATCACCTCCATGGTTTATGATAAGAGGTTGGCACTTAATCTTATGTAATGCCTTGCTTTTCTCTTGCTGTTTTTAGCATTCTCTTTTTAGCAGTGATAATTTTCATTCTGAATAGTAGGTGTCTTGGAATAGGTCTGTCTGATTTATTCTGTTTAGGGTGTATTGTCCTTCTTGGATATTTATATTATATCTTTCATAAGGGTTGGGATATTTTTGGACATTATTTCCTCAAATAGTCTTTCTGTCCCTTTTCCATTCTCTTCTCCTTCTGAGACACCAATAATGCATAAGTTTGTGTGTTTTATGTTGTCATTCAATTCCCTGAGACCCTGTTCCATTTTTTTCATTCTCTTCTCTTTCTGTTCTCCTGTCTTTTCTGTTCATATGTTCTGTCTTCAAAATCACTGATTCTCTCTTTGAGCAACTCAAATCTGCTCTTATGTCCCTCTAATGTATTTTTAATCTTATCCATCATGTCTTCACTCCCATATGGTCTATTACTTTTCTTTGCAGACTTTCAAATTGTTCTTTATGCTCACCCAGTGTCTTCTTAATATCTTTTATCTCTTTAGTCTTATTTCCTTTCAATCCTTTAAATGATTTAGGAGAGTTGTGTGATAATCATTGATTAGTTGTCTTAAATCCTGTATCTTCTTCAGGATATTTGGTTTGTTCCTTTGACTGGGCCATGTTCTCCTGTTTCCTAGTATGGCTTGTAATGTTTTGCTATTGTCTAGGCATCTGAATGTGTTGGTGAAATTCCTCTGATGGTCAATTTCTCTCTCTTGCCTATGTTATTATTTTTTCACAGCTTTTCTTTGGTATTTGGTTCAACTTATTCTAAGTCTTTAAAATTATCCAGCTTAAGTTATTAAAAATTATTCCAGGGACTCAGTAATGGGTGGCAGATTTTCTTTCAGAATTTATAGAACATTGAGACCCAAGTGCAGTTTTTGTCTATGCAGTTTCCAGACTGACCATCAGATGGTGCTCATTGACACAGCTTTCCATGGAGGTGTATCTCCGTTTCTTTGTTTTGGTCTGGCAAGAGCCGAGATTCAAAGTGTGCTCTACTGGCCGAATTCACTGAAGGAAAGCCCCCCAACTCCCTGTTCCTTTTCCCTTTTAACAGATAACTGGGAGGAAGATGTCTGCTCCCCTCTCAGCTGCAATGAGCCAGGGTTTTTTAACCCCACTTAATATCTTGGGGTTAGGGAAAAGGAGCCCTTCCCAGAAGCTGAGAGGTTTAGTAACACACAGTTTGTTGTATTGGGTTCTTTGTCTCTCCTAGGAGCTGTGAAGCACTGTCCTGGTCTGCTGACCCCTAAAACAGGTCCCTCAGGCAGCTTTTGTCTCTTTCTCCATTGTTTTTGTGGGAGAGTTGAGCCTTGCCAGCCTAATCTGATGCCATCTTCCCGACTAATGTATTTTTATCTCATCCATCATGTTTCTCATTCCCATAAGTTCTGTTACTTTTCTTTGCAGGCTTTCAAATTTGTCTTCATTCCCACCCTGTGTTTTCTTAATATTCTTTATCTCTTTAGTCATATTTTCCTTTATCTCCTTGAATTGATTTAGATTTGTTTGAACACATTTGATTAGTTTTTCTAAATTCTGTATCTCCTCTGACTTTTTAATTTGTTTATTTGACTTGTCCATATCTTTCTGTTTCTTAGTATGGATTATAATTTTTTTGCTGATGTCTTGGAATCTTGATCAGTTTACTCTGATCATCAGATTCTCTCTATTGCCTAGGGTTTTATTGTTTATTGGCTTTGTATTAATCTCTTCTTTTACTCTTGGTTCATCTTATTCTATTTCTTTAGAATTTCCCATGTTTAACTGATCAAAACTAGTCCAGTGACCCATGACCAGTTCCAAAAGTCCCTGAGGAGAGGGACAGGAAAGACACCAAAATTTACACTTCCTTTCAGTTCCACAAAGGTGCACTTTCCTGGCCTGACCAGTAATTGGCACTCTTTGGCAAGCCTTTCCCTGCAGTTCTAAGAGGAAGCGTATTTTTTTCAACCTCCACCATGTGGTGTTGAAACAATGGTTGTTGGAAGCCCTTTTTCAGACAGGGTAGGACTGCATTTCACAACCTGACCTGGCAGTCCAAACTCACCAATTGGAAGTCATACTTGGCCCATGGCTGTGCCTCCCCTTTTCTCAGGGAGGAAGACCTCCATGTCCCTCTTCATCCACTGCAGCCAGTCATGGACTGTATCCAAGTAAGGAGCTTCAAGGGTGGGGGGTTGGCACTGGAGTGATTCACTCACAGTATTTGCTGTAATTTCTCAATCTCCCTGTATTAGTCAGGGTTCTCTAGGGAAACAGAATCAACAGGAAATATCTTTAAATAGTATGAGGTTTTATAAGAGTCTCTCACATGACCGTGGGGATATTCAAGCCCAGGTTCTGCCAGCAGGCTGAAAACCAGGGCCTCCAATGAAAGTCCAATGAAGGTCCTTGATGAGTTTCTGGGAGATGTTGGCTGCCCAACGACGAGCTGGGAAATTCTCTCTGAATGCTGAAATCATTTCCCCTTTTAAGGCATTCAACTGATTGGATAAAGCATCACTCATTGCTGATAGCAATCTCCCTGGTTGATGCAGATGTAATCAGCCATCTATGCAGTAAGCTCACTGATGACTAAAGCCCATAAATGTCCTTGTATTACAATTAGCCCAGTGTTTGCTTGACCAAACAACTGGGCATAGTTACCTGGCTGAGTTGACACATTAACCTAACAATCACACTCCCCATCCTACTTTTTTCTGGATGCTGCACAGTACTATCCTGCCCCCCCAAACCACAGAACTGTAGTTTCAGACAGTTTCTGCCTGTCCACTTGCTGTTTTTGGAAGAGGGATGGCCCTGCCACTCCCTATTCCCTAATTTTCTTTTAATTGCCTAATAAATAATTTTTTTTAGATTATTTTATTTATTTTTCCCCACCCCCTCGTTGTTTGCACTTGCTATGTCTGTTTGTCTTCCTTGTTTCTTTAGGATGCACCGGGAAATGAACCTGGGACCTCAGATGTAGGAGGGAGGTGCCTAATCCCGTGAGCCACCTCCCTTCCCTGCTTTGTTATATCTCTCATTATGTTTTTCTTCTTGTGTCTCTTTTTGTGTCCTCTTGTTTCATCAGCTTGCCACGCATGCCCATCATGTCAGCTCGCTGTCTTGCTCATCTTCTTTAGGAGGCACTGGGAACTTCTGCTCCCTCCTTTGTTGTGTCTCTCATTAAGATTTTTTCTTCTTGTGTCTCTTGTTTCATCATCTTGTTGTGTCAGCTTGCCATGCATGCCCATTGTGCCAGCTCGTGTCTTCTTTAGTAGGTACCGGAAACCAAACCACAGACCTCCCATATGGTAGGCGGGAGCTCAATTGCTTGAGCCACATCTTCCCCTATTAAATAATTTTTGAGTGAATGAATGAACCAGATTACCTTGGAATTCAGGAGGCTTTCAAATAAATGTTTTTTCAAAGTATATGAAATACTCTGAGGATGGATTTCCAAGGATGTAAAATGTGAAGGTAACTCATATGCCAAGTTCTATATTAATATTTTACATTGACTATTTCTTAATCCTCACAATTGCATATTAAGATATTAATAGACCTGTTTTTTAAAATTGAGAAGCTGAAATTCAGAGAAATTGCATATTAAGATATTAATATTCCTATTTTTTAAAATTGAGAAGCTGAAATTCAGAGAAAAGTTAAGAAACTTGTTCAGAGTCATAGAGTTTCTAAGAGTCAGAGCTGAGATTTGAATCATCACCTTTCAAAGCCCATGCTGACTCCATTATACTAGGCCTTATACATTAGTATACATTATATAATTTTTTCAAAATTATCAGTGATGGTATACCAAATAAATAAGGGCCTATACTACAGATTAACGTATTCTTACATTGTTTCTAAAATTTCCCACAGGTGAATTTTATTTTGCCAAGGACCCTGATTCTATATAAGGCTACACCAAAGAATCTTCTGCTCAATAAAATGTTTTGAAATTAATATATCGATAAATGGTATCAATATGTTTTTGGAATGTATGAAAGCATTGATTAGACTTCATAAGGGCTTTAGAAAAAATAAAGTTCACTTGTAGAAAAAATATTAAATTTGCTATGAAATTTTAAAAAGAACAATAATATTGCTATATAATTTTACATGAATTAGCCATACTGTTGTGAAACAGGTGGAGCTCAAAATAGCCATACTGTTATGAAACAGTATGGAGCTCCCCATTATACTTATGTGCACATGTAGATGTTTTAATAGGTATTCAGTATAATGCTGGCTCAATATCCGAAGTTCCAGCCAAAACATTAAAAGGTGGCTTTTTTTATAAATTGTGCAAAATTTTCTCAAGCCAAGTTTAGCACAGCTTTCATTTTTGTCAGATAATATCTTGAATATTATTATAGATTATTGGTATAATGTCTTTAGAAATTAATTACCTTCATTAGCAAACCAGTATACATTCCAAAATGTGGTTGTTTTGGTCTAGATAAAGAGTACCAATGAGGTCTCAATATTTATTTATCAATACATAAACCTAGTCTTCTATTAAAATGAGAAAACCTAATATTAGACTGAAATAAAGCATCCTGATTCTGGAAGTCACATTGGTAAAGTTGTTTGGGGGCTGCACCTTAATAATGCTGACAGATTCTCCTCTCGTGAAGTATAAGAAGATCTCTCAACTCTTATTTATTTCATATCCGTCCCTTTTTCTGGAAATGATTTGAGGTGTATAACAATAATTTAAAAATACAACGAGTAAGCGAAACAATACTAAAATATGTATAATTGGGTGAATTGTGTCCCCCAAAATGACATGATCAAATCCTAACTCTTGGTCCTGTGAATGTGACCTTATTTAGAAATAGGGTCTTTGAAGATGTTATTAGTTAAGATGAGGTCAAACTGCATAACCCAGAACTACCCAAGGCAGATCAGGGGTATGGTCTCACTAATTACATAAGACTAATCTCAAGTGACTACTTTAATGTAGGAAAACAAATTGTGACTATCTTGCTTTTGAAGGCTTTAAAGCGTGTATTATGACAGTAATGCAGTCATTTTAAAAATTACCTATCATTTTATATTCCATCTGCTCCAGTCATAAAATCAAGAGTTGTGAGGGGGTTGGAAGTAATAAATATCAGTCTTACCAGGCATCAGATTATGTAGGATCTCTTTTTAAAGCATCTTAATACTGTACTTTACTACACTTGATCTTAGCCAAAAGGCGGAGAAGCGATAATACTGTACTTTAAAAGAACATAGGACCCTGAATATAGCCAAAGCTAGGGGTGTTTCTTATTGTTTGCAACTTTTTAAAAAATGAAATTTCATATCATAGCCTTTTCACATTGTTGCTATTGCTCAAAAGGTATGTATTTTTTACTTTTAAAAATAATATACATTTATTATAAGAAACATAAAAATATGTTTATAGATGTGCACATACATTTTAAAAAACATACTTATATCATTTTATAATCTCCTGTTTAAAAATACTGATATATCCTCATGTTTTCCACATCATTAAATTTTTTTAATGACAATTTTTAATGATTGTGCATTACTTGAAATATTCTGTTGGGGTTTTAGTTGTTACGCTATATTTTTAGTATTCTAAACAATGTTTCTAATCGTATTTTTAAAAATATGAGGCCAAACTGGATTAGCGAGGCCTTAGTCCAATATGACAGGTATCCTTTTAAGAAGGGGAGAAGAGACATAAACAAGGGCAAAGGGGAGGACACCGTTAGAATAGAGAAGGCCATGTGGAGACAGAGATGAGTCTTAGCCAAGGAACACCAAGGATTGTGGTCAAGCTTCAGTAGCAAGGAGAGCAGAAAGTTCATGTAGATAGCAAGGCAGGTTTTCATTTTCTAGGGTTATAGCCCCCCTGTATTCCCTCCTTGATTCCATGTTCATTTGATTAGAAACACATTATCTTTTCTTTTAAGTGGTAATACTGAGAAGGAAGTTATGTTCAATGTCAGTTTATACAATCCTTAATTTGTTTGACTCTGGTACTCCAAAACTAGCTGCATATGATATTAAAGAATCAACTTATATGGAATGTTTAAGTTTTTTTAAACATCTACTTTAGAGAAGCTACAAGATGTATGTAGATTAAAACTTATTTCATTGCCTGTAGTTCAGTAAATACATATTGTTATTATGTGTGTTACTGTTCTCCATTTATTATACAGTATCTGGATGTAAACACAAGATTACATGAGAGAGTAAATTTCTAGGGTCACTGGTCATTGCTTCTGCTTTAGTTTATATTTCATACATAGATAAACCCTGTATCTATGTCTTCTAGAGAGATAGTAAGTTTTACTATTTAATAAAAGGTGATCTATCATCTCCTGTTAATTTGAATTTTTATATGAATGTTATAATCTAGTTCACTTTGATCATATCAAAAGGCTTTGGATAGATAATATTATATGAATTTTAGATTATTGAGAATAAGGAAATTGGAGCACAGTGTAATTATGTCAGTGAACACTTTTGTACATATTATGAGTTTAGGGGACAAAATTAAAAACAAAAATCCTCAGCATGATGCCTCAGTGCTGAATTTGACTCAGTATTCTGAAAACCCAATTTATGCCAGAACCGTTTTTATACTGGCAAGTATAATATATATAAGGTTATTAAAATATTCCTATGTTCACATATTCTTACAAAGAATTTTATGACTTGATATAATTCAATTTTTGCAAAGTTTTAAGATCAAAATTATTGGCGATAGGCAAATAACTGAAGTTAAATATTCACCTACTGAGTGGATTTGAAAATATTTTTCCGCTGTAGTTGGATATCTATTACATAACTTTTATAAAATTTACATCCACTTTGCATAATTGAAATCTCATTTGACTATCATAGCACTTTTCTTTAGTCATTTATATGTGTGAGCAATCAAGGACAGTTTTTCTTTTCGCTTCTCAAGAATATATGTAACTATTTTATTTTTGTAGCCTGCTAATTAGTAAAAGACATAGAAGTAGTTCCCTTTTTAAAAAACTCTACTTTTAACTAAATTTTATTCTACTTTTTTTGGTAGAATAATTGCAATATTTAACAGTTTTCATGCTTTTCCAATACTACCACCTAACCAACTGGAAGAATCAGTGTTTGTATAAAGGTAAAGCAATTATTGGTGAAGTTATATGCTGATATTTGAACTACCAAATTTATGGAAATGTCTGTAAAGAGCAATTAGAGAAACACAATGGTCATTTTATATTGCTGATGGAGCTCTTTTTTAGTGACCAGAGCTCTTGTGATCCTGCTCAATACTGGAAGAACAAAAATATTAGTGCTCCTAATCGTTGAAACTTTTTTATTCTGATGCTGAACGTGTTCTTAAAAATAGCAATAAATGTGCATACACATATACAAATATTTGTTTTCCTCCTCCCCAGGACTATAGAGTTAACATCTTCCTGAGACAAAAATGGAATGATCCCAGGCTGAAGCTCCCTAGTGATTTTAGGGGCTCAGATGCACTGACAGTGGATCCCACAATGTACAAATGTCTGTGGAAACCTGATTTATTTTTTGCAAATGAAAAAAGTGCCAATTTTCATGATGTAACCCAGGAAAATATCCTCCTCTTTATTTTTCGGGATGGAGATGTTCTTGTCAGTATGAGGTATTATTTGATATTTAATATTTGTACATTTATGATTTCTTTTAAAATCAGTAGGTCACACAGGGGTATTTTAAATGATTTCTAAGACTCCTGTTTCTACTTTTAGGTTATCTATTACTCTTTCGTGCCCTTTGGACTTGACCTTGTTTCCCATGGATACACAGCGTTGCAAGATGCAACTCGAGAGCTGTATGTAAATGAGATTATAAGTGACTATGGGAATAAAAAAGCTGAAAGTTTTTAGGCAATATATTCTACTAATATCTTAGTAAAATGAATGCTTTTGATTACAAATAGTCCTTAGACTACTTTCTTTAGGGAAATTATAGTTATTCTTTGACCGTGTTAATTTGAATTAAGGTAGACTTTTAGTATTATTTTTTTATTTCAGTTTTTTTGATGTGGATGTACAATTCTATCTTATTTCCAAAGAGCATCCATTTGAATTAGTAATACAGGAAACATAAAGGAGAAAATTATGCTATAATTAACTTTTCAGATGTAAAAGACATATTTTCATAATAGAATATTTGGGAAACATTGAAAAATATCCCCTAAATCTCTATAGAGAGCACTTGTTTTATATAGATGTATAGAAAATAAATTCTAGTTTGGAAAAAAAAAGAGACTACATGTTAGAGAAAAAGAAAGTAAACTTTATTTTTTATAAAATTGGGTTTTCTATGGTTCTATGATTGTATATTTTTCAGTTTTTAAGATGCACTAGATATATTAGTTGAAATTATTTTTGTCTATAAATATGTTAATTTGTTATTATGCCTATCTTTTAAAAATAAAATTAGGAAATAAACACTGGAAAATTAGCAGCAATATTGGACCTTCAGTTTGGATACCTATATATTATGACCTATTTCTGCAAAGAGTAAAGAAAAATGTTAGTAAAATATGTTGCATATGATTGCTAGATAATTTGCTTTAAAGTTATCTAGTGGTTACGTGTTATCTTTTAAAAATTTGCTGAAGAGGATCCTATATTTTTACAGTATTTATTACTTTCTAAGTATAAAATGAGATTTTGCATATGTAAGTGTATGTGTGTACATCTTTGTGTATGTGTTGTATATGTGTCTTTATATGTATGTGTATATGAAATTCTGTCAATTTACATTCTAATTCTATTGCCACATGCACTGAAGTGTTGTCTTAAAAAGTACATACTCTAGAATCGAGCAGTAGACTACAATATCATTTAAAACCATATAGAATCCTTGAATTATCGCCATATTACCTAAGCCCAAAATGTGTGCTTCAGGAAACTGAAATGATGCTGTAATAATGTCCATTTGAGGGATTATTTGCTTGCTCTTCTTTGATCATGCCACTCCTGTAGAACAGTTTCAGTTATTTCATCAAAAAAGTCTTTTAAAATCGCTTTAAATATTTCTAGGTAACATTGCACTCTTGTAAGCACAACATTTAGAAAGCATCAGTTATTTATTACTTTTTTATTGATGACAGTTTTAGAATTCTGACAGAAAAATGAACTACTGTAAATGACACCAAAAATTTATAGTTATTTGCAAAATTCTGATTATTTAAAATTGTTCTTACTTTAAGACTATTATCTATAACTCTTGTGCCAATATTGTCATAAGTGGCCATAGATTTTTACCGATACATTTTTGTAATAATAATTTCATATAAGAAGGCCCTATTTTGTCAAGTTTGCTATGTTAAAATTTGGATTGAAGTATTTAAAATCATTTAATAATTACCTATATTTTAAGCTAATGTTTTCATTTATTATTTACTTTTGTTTATAGTTGGTTATACAACTGATGATTTGCGGTTTATATGGCAGTCAGGAGATCCTGTTCAGTTAGAAAAAATTGCCTTGCCTCAATTTGATATTAAAAAGGAAGATATTGAATATGGTAATTGTACAAAATACTATAAAGGCACGGGTAAGTAGTATTCTTTAAATTAAACAAAACTAAGCCCTGTTTCAAAGATTCACATTTAAGATTACTATATGTTAAAGACAGTGTAAAAGAAAACTAGTTAAAAATAAATTCCTCATTTATAAGTCATTTATATTCATGTATTTAAATCTTTCATAAAATTACATTCACTTAGTTTTTTAAAATTTCTATTCCTAGATAGTTATGCTTTTCTTTATGTAATTCTGGGTGGTAAGAGATTTTCGGTTCTTTATTTTAGTAATGTGTACACACCTAGGCAGTGTTTTCATAGATGTTGCCAAGAAACTCAGCTTCTGAAAAGATTCAGTTTGGGGGCAATCATTAGATATGAGCAATATAATTGGTATATATTTATCCTGTGGCTTTTGGGCAGTTTTTAAATGGTGGTTGTCCCACCATCTTCATTTTAAAAAGTATTGATCTTTATGCTGTGCAGGAAGCAATAAGAATGTGAAGTATTTGGACATCAGTAAATATTCCCTTTACAATCTTCTTGGCTAATGTCACAGAACAGCCATTTATGAAGAGCAGAACAAATTAACCTCATTTCTTAAATTACATTATGCTTTTGCAGAAATGAAAACACAGTATTCGTTATTCAATACGGTCATAATATGGTTAGTATTCAACCTTGAGTCTCTACTGGTAGTTATAAGTTATTGAGTGTTTTAGATATTGAATATAGTGTTATTTTACTTAACATTACAAGTAAAAAGATGATTGAATGTTGATCATTACATTAATTTTAATAATCAGCTCAACTTTTAAATTAATACAAAATTCTAATTCTGTATGAACAAAGTAAATTGTGGCAAAGCTCTTCAGTAATAGGTGTAATTAAAGTATAAGTTCATTTATGTTGACCTTGCAATAATAAAAATATATAATGAAATTGTATAGACTTTAGAGAGATCAGGTGTTTGTGTAAAAATACTCCTATATCATGACATCATCAGGGGCCAAAATATAATTTAAAACATTCCTGTTAATATTAAAAGGTAGAGTGAACATTTGCATATTTATAAATGATATAAAATTGGATTCAGCATCTCTTGTTGACGTTCAAATATGTTAACAAATACACAAACATGTATGCCCTTCGTTGTAGAACTTATAGTTTACTACGACAATAGAGATAATAATCATGTGCTTACATTGTTTACGGAATTCTCAAGTTTTTAAAAAGTATTAACTGAGTGCTCTTAAAAATTTGACCATTAAAGGACTCAGTGAAGGAGTCATGGATACATAGATTATTAGATATGGAAGTAATCTTATTGATAATTCTGAATCAGCTCCCTTGTTTATTTTAACACAAAAAATAACTGAGGCACGGGGTCCCTAAATGACTTGTCTAATGTCACCAAGATAGTTAGTATCAGCCATGGGACCGTGCTGAGTATTCCTGCTCCCTTCTTTACTCCTCACCCAAATTAAGAAGCTTCACTTACCATTTATACGGAGTTTTACAGATTATCTAGTAAAGAAAAATAAAAGCATTGCAAAAGCCAACAAATGTGCTTTTTGGATTGTTGTGTAAGAACTCCTATTTAGTAGATAACATATGCATTGCTTTAAATTCTCTACAGAAATTTAGTCATCACAACAATCCTGTGGGTTAAGTACTTTTATTATTACTGTTAATAGTCTCTAAATTGCTTTTAGAAATATGAAGTAGACCCTATTAAAATTTCACCTGAGATGGAAATAAAGCTAGTAATTTTATTTCTTACTTATGTAATAGTATAAAATTGTGTAACGGTACTTAAAATCTTAGGGGATATTCACTTTTTTTCACTTTTAAGCCCTTCTTTTAAAATCTTTATTTGTGGAGTCAGCAGGGAATAAAAACAGGTATGTCCCTGGCCTTTATAGAACAATAAAGATAAAGAAATAACCAAATAAGCAAATTAATAATTCATTTTAGTTCTAAGGAGAAATAAGGAGGAGTTCTTTGGTAGAGAATATTTGGGGGATTACTCGAGAGCCATGATAATGGATTTTGTGGCATTTTTTGTTATCATATATAAGTCACTCTCTGATTTGCTCCATGGATAACATAATATTTATTGTGTATGTAGTGTTTTAGGTACTTTATCAGCATTTACATGAACTATCAAATGGATATAAGCAAATCGCATTTTAATGCTTGGATACTATTTAGAAATCTATTTTGAAAAATAAGACATTCAAAATATGTAGTATGCCTAACAATATAGAATAGTGGAGAAGGTATAGAGCAATATATAAAATGCTGGCCGATAATTTCTTTAATTCGAATGGAAATCTCAGCTTATCTTTATTAAAATTATGCCTTTTTACGATTGTGAAAATTGTAAATGTGGAGAACTACAAGTATACAAAAATACTAAAATTGGAAACCTCAGTGAATACTAATGAAATAAAATCTCACAGGAAATAGAAAGTAAATTGAATTTGGCCAATGAGCATATATATCAATTAGCTGCCCACCTGTCTCTCATAAATGTAACATTACCAGGGAAAGATCAAAAAAGATTTAAAAAATGTTTCTCATAAAAGTTTATGGAGCAAATCACTATAATATTGAAGCATGTATTTTACTGCTAAATGCATCCAAGACTCATGAAACTCCCCGAGTGTGTGCTTTCATAAAAAGGATGTAGTCAAAATTTGCTTCAGAACACAAGGTTCACATTATTTAGGCTGTCATTTAAACATCTTTGGATGGAATATAGAAATTCATTTTAAAGTGAGTAAGTTTATAGTAAATCATTACAATATTTGTGACAGCTGAGGCTACCTAAAGCTACTTAAGTTTTTGAGGAGTGCATGTGTGTCATTCTCCATTTCATATGCACTAGGTGAATATAAAACTAACTCCAGTAAATGATGCTAGGACAAAATGAGATATTTTAGAAACAATTTTAGCACAGACTGTAAGGCTTCTTAGTTGCAGCAATTTGAGTTATGAAAGATCATATTTTGGAGTATACATTATTGTTAGGTACAAGCATGTTTGTCTTTGTCTTGGTTTAAATGAGTGGTGGGAAAGAGAAAGAAGAGAATTTTCGTTGTTTTGCCCTTTGTATCTTTTTAAAACTTTTGAACAATTTAAATGAATTACTTAGTATTTGTGAATTAATATTTAAAATGATAACCTGCATTTCTTGTTTTGAAATAATATAGAAACATTTGGCATAATTTAGAATTTAATTTGTTCAATCAACTCTTTTTTTTTTTTTACATATTAGCCCTAATATCTTTCTAATCTCTCAGAGGCAGCAATGATTATAAATCACTTTAGAAGAAAGGATAGATTTCTAATCTAAGTTATTTGATAAGAGAATGTGAATAGCCCTTCTTTTATTCAACATTTATTAGCCCGTGTTGTGTGGAAGTACTGCTCTAGGTACCATTAATTAATAAACATGAAGATTATGCTAGTGTCAAAGTATATATAGTCTCTCCAATTAGAAAGAATTGATAAATTTAACTTATAATTTATAAGATAGTAAAAAGTAATATCCTTTCCTCTGTAATTATTTTATTTATTCACTGTTCATTCTTTGTTCATTTCAATATCTTTAAATAGTTAAGTACAGCTTAAACTGGACACAATTGAAGATATATTAAATTTTTGATATTTACACATTTGATTTTTGTTAAATGGTAAATTACATTCTTATCTAAAATAAGCATGGTAGACATTAAAATTTGTATGCAAATTGTTAACAGAAAGGACCAAAACATTAAAAAAATTAGCTCAAACCCCTGCGGGTGCTGTGAGACTATTTGTCTTATTTTCAATCTTAAGGTAGCAAAACCTATTATGAGACTGTCCATAATTGGTGTCCATAATTGGTGATTAATTTTAAGTTTTTTTTTTTTTTCTCAGTGGAGACAAGTTGATATATTGACAGTTCTAGAATTATGTTGTAGAGCAGTTTCTGAATTTGTCCTAGCTTGCAAAAATGAAAGCCCTTTCTTCATCCCCCAATTGAAGTATATTAAGGGCCTGGAGTGTGGGAGGGAAGAGAATTGAGAAGAGTGTCAAATAATTGCACTATATGATCTTTTATCTAAATAGACTGAATATACTTATGTCTTATCCTTGCTAATGTTTGCCTCCAGTACTTTCTTAGTTTTTAAGATTTAAATATACATATGCATTATTGTAGACTGCCATCCTTTTTAGATAAGATGTGGTATGTCTGGCTGAAAAATTAGGCTGACAATGTATAATCCAAGAGTATTTCTTTTTAGACTTGTTCTACTTTGATTTACTGCTTCCTATATAACTCCTTTAGGTCATTTGCCCTGAAAGCATCCATGAGTAATGAAAAGTTTGTCTATTGCAAATTCTCTGAATGAAGACTATAAAACATAGACACTGACATGGTGGAGCAGCATGTGGTATCGTTTTCTCAATGCCATTATGAAATTGTGAAAGGTCAGGTGAAACAAGTTCTCTAATCAAATTTTTAGATCACATAAATTATATGTATTGAGAGAAAAAACTTGTGTGTGGAGTTTACTCTGTGAAATTGCCCCAAATAGAAGTGAAATAATTTAACGATACATTATTGGTTTTAGAAAATATATGTGGGGAAGAATCTCATATCATTAATGTGTTTGTTTCTGAAAGGCTATTACACATGTGTGGAAGTCATCTTTACCCTACGGAGACAGGTTGGGTTTTACATGATGGGTGTCTATGCACCCACTCTGCTGATTGTGGTCCTCTCCTGGCTTTCCTTCTGGATCAACCCTGATGCAAGTGCTGCCAGAGTGCCCCTGGGTAAAGTGTTGCATGCTCCTCTCTCATGTCAAGACTTTCTTATATCTTTGGCCTATATAACCAGTTGTTTTTAAACAATGATTTTTGAAATTGAGGCAACCTATTTTTTTTTTTCCGCTTCCTTCAGAATTTGATATTGAACTAGATTTTCTCAATGTTTATGCATTCTGTAATTACATAATTTTTCTTTATGTATATTTGGGGTGTTTTAAACAGCCACACCTAATTTATCCTAACTTGTCTGTCATGAAATAATTATTAATACATGATTTTCACAGACAACTAAACTCTAAAATTCCCTCTAGTGTCAAAGTTCAAGATAAATAACTATTGTGACGGAAATCTTTCTGAATAATATTATATACTACCCCATACTCTTAATCATGTCTATGTAATATAATTTATCATTTTTAAAATTACCAATTTGTTATTGTTAATACTCTGTGATATGGAGACAATTTTAGCCAGCCTTTTGAAAAATGTGTCTCTATAAAAGTTGAAAAGGCTCTGCTTAAATTAACCCAAGAGCCCTTCCTTATGGGTAAAATGAATAAACTTCAAAATCAGGACATTGGTGACAATAAATTTTGGTTGTTTGGAATGTTTACAAATGTTTTAGTACTATGTGTATGTGTGTTTGTGTTTTCTGAATATTATCTGGACCTCATGTAGGTAAGACCTCTTGGTGAGCAGATGGTTGCTGCATTTCATTTTTTTTCTTTCGACAGAAAGGCTGAGGGCAAATCTCTCTCCAGACTTATTGAAGGTATTAAATGAAGCACAGATTTTAAAGAGTAGGAAGCCAGGAAAGAAGCAATGAAAATGACAATTTTATCTGAATAAAAAATGTGGTAGTTTAAATCTAATAAAAATCACAAAGCCTAAACTTCTACCTTAACCAAAAATATGGAATATTTCATCCTAAAACATATGTGTCTACAGTGAAGAAAATGACTACTGATAGATACATTGATTGTTTCAGGGGATGAGAATGAACTATGTTGTATAATGTACTGGAAAAAAACCCCACAAAAAAAACTATATTTAAATTCTTAGACCTGACAAAATAGCATGTATTTCCCTTAATCAATTTTTGTTTATTAGAAGTATCTTACTCCCATGCATTGATATAAAATTAAATATCAGGCTTACAATAGTACTTTGGAAACATATCAATCCTTGAAATATCCTTAAAGGATTCTTCTCTTTAATTCCCATCCAGTGCAGGACTTCTGATAGGGGTCCCTGAGCTGTCACCTAATATCTAGTAGACCTCTTATGGGGTACAAGTGTTTCATGGTTGGAAGCAGGTCTCTAGAATCAAGCCTGGATTTTAATTCTGCTCTGTGCTTTCTAGCTGTGACAACCTGGATAACAAATTTAACCTCTTTAAGCCTCACTTTGCTGAAATGTCAGCTGGTATGAAGAAAGTACTCAAAGGGTTATTGAGAGGATTGAGATAATGAGTGTGAAGGTCATATTACACATTCAGTAGTTTATACGCCACATTTATAGAATACAGTTTTCAAAGCACTTTCACACATTTTGATTCATTCAACGAATATTTATTGTGTGCCTCTATGTATCAGGTACTGTTCAAAAAGCAGAGAATATTAAAGAAACGAAGGCACTCAACAATACATTAGAAGATTTGGACTTAATAGACATATACAGAACACTACACCCAAATACAGCGGGATTTACATTCTTCTCCAGAGCACATGGAACATACTCCAAAATAGACCACATGCTAGGCCCCAAAACAACACTCAGTGAATTCAGAAAGATTGAGATTATACAAAGTAATTTCTCTGACCACAACAGAATGAAGTTGGAAATCAATAAGGGCCAGAGAAACAGGTTAGGCACAAGGATATGGAAGTTAAACAACACACTCTTAGACAAACAGTGGGTCAAAGAGGAAATTTCAAAAGAAATCAGTAACTACCTTGAAACTAATGAAAACAACAACACAACATATCAAAACCTATGG